>JALLOT010000656.1:0-15643 GCA_036939595.1 Thalassiosira livingstoniorum
TAAACAACATGATCTTTATGCAGGCTAGCTTGGATGAATAATAATGACAAGAAGCGAAATGAAAAAGTACGAATGGTACCTACCTATCATAGATAGGTTTAAAGTAGGGTACAAATACTACACGAGATAGCACGAGATCACAAAAATAGCGCGGGCGAAATTGACGTGGGCAATTGCCCACCTACCCTCTACTAAAATATTCATAAAAAAATAAATAATATTTGATTAGAGAGTAGCTCTACAGTCACAAAGTGAGAAGAACAAAGTTCCGTGGCTCAGATAGAGTCGTCCATGGCACAAATGGAACATCTCATTCATGACGTGATGATCGATTGAAACAGGCAGGTGCCATGACTTGCCTGAAGAATGTGGCCTACTATTGGGGTTGTGCGAGGTCTTGATACGAATTGGCTTCGAGCTTCGAGCTTCGAGCTTCGAGCTTCGAGCTTCGAGCTTCGAGCTTCGAGCTAGCTTCAATGACCACTGGCCGCCGGCCACCGTTCCGTGGCTCAGATGTAGAGTCGTCCATGGCGCAAATGGAACCTCTCATCCATGATATGATTGAAACATACAGGTGTCGGGACTTGCCTGAAGAATGTGTTCTACATGACGCATGTATGGTGGAGCTGAATTACTATTTGCTGAAATTATGGCGGGTTGGTGTCGGGTGTCGGGCGAGGTCTTGCTACTTGCTAGGATATTGTTACTTGTTACCCATTGATCCCAGAGAGGCTCGGATCTTCATTCCTAAATTGATCATGATGCGGCGGATTCCAGATGGCAGACACAGGAACCTTCCAATGAGGCATGACAAGGAATACAATCATTTCAGGTGCAGATGGAACCCCTCATGACATGATTGAAACATTCGGGTGTCGGGAGTGGGGTCTTTCCTGGAGAATGTGGTCTGCATGATGTCATGGTACTATACTTATGGTGGAGCGTGGAGCTGAACTACCATACCTAGGCTGAACTAGGCGGAACTGCTGATAGCTGAGATAGGCTGAGATAGGCTGAGATTGTTGTGGGTTGGTGTTGGGCGAGGTTTTGCTATGGTACAATACGAATTGGCTTCGATCTTCGAGTGCAATGCAATACAGAGTTAGCATTCGAGTCATCCATTGACCTTAGAGCTTCATTCCTAAATTGATCATGATGCGACGGAATCCAAATAGGCATGAAAAGGATTACAATTATTACGATTATTACAACCATTACAACCATATCCCCAGCCTCTCACGGCTAATTCCGCGCGGGAAACATACTCAACAAACTCAACGCACCCAATGCATATTACCAGGTTATTACCTTCTTTCTCGGCTATTGTGCATTTGGTGCATTTGGTGCATTTGGTGCATTTGGTTGGGTTGATCGGATAGATCAGATAGAACTATCAATGTTACAACTGTCACAACCATCACAACTCTATCACAATCAATCCAAGCAGTGTTGGGTCGATCGGATAGATCGGATAGATCGGATAGAACTATCCATGCCACAGCCATCACAACCAATCCAACCAATCCAGGCAGTGCAGGAAAAGAAAATGTCAAATGTGTCAAATGTACAAAATGTACCAGGACCGAGATCCAAACAAAGACGAGCAAAGACGAGCAATACAGACAAACACGCCCTCGTTCGTGCTTCGTGCCCTTCAACTATCCTCCAACTAGCCTCCAACTAGCTCATCTCGTCGATGACAACAATAACACTGATGGCACTCACGACACTACAATAATGGCACTAACGGCACCCTTTGAATGGGTGGGATCGGCGGGACTGGTGGGATGGGGGGGACCGACATAACCGACATTGCAGTACGAATTGGTGACTTCCTCCACAACGCTGAACAACGCCGAAGAGCGGGACAAGAATGCTAGTATCGGAAGGGGGGACGGTCCAATTTGGTCCAATTTGGAGCAATTTGGCCGAGACTCTACTCGGACAAGGAACGCGAGGAAAGCGAGGAACGTAATGAACATCCGCAACACATCCGCAATGTCCGCAGGACGACGAACTACTGAAACTGTTGAATGGTTTGAATGGTTTGGATGTAAAGCGAGTGGTTGTCGGACACACCGGGCAGTGTCAAGCATATCGTTCGAAGGGAGGGCATCTCCTCGCATTTCCTCCATTTGTGATGGAAGAGTTATGGAAGAGTATAGAGGCGAGTGAGGTGCTGGAATTGAGTTATGGGTGTGATGGGGATGATGGGGGGAGAACTTTAGGGTGCTTGGTACTGATGCTTACGGATGTCAAGTTAAAGTCTTGGTCGTGATGGCGAAAGCTGGTGAAAGGTGCCGGGGCCAGGGCATGGACCCGTGCCATGATTCGAATTGGGTGTATCATTGCTGGTTTGGCTACTTATTAATTTGGTTCTATGGAAATTCAGGCAAGAGACATCAAAACATGTACACCACGTCGAGCACTATGCCATGATGAAACGAGGAGATGCATGCTTTTTACATGATCCAAACTGCTACACAGTTTCCCTCTACTTAATTTTTCCATGTCTCTGACCGCCGAATCCATCCGCTGATTGCATGCTAGTCATTTAATTTGGATCTGAGGAAAATATCCATGCCGTGTGATTCGAAAGAGAAAGTAACAAAAAACGTCCGTGGGTATGAAATACAATTTCGCTCTACTTTGAACTCATTTCAGTGGAGTCGATGCACAATCTTTTTGGTTGGATGAAGGGCACTGCGAAAGCTCGACATTCTACAAAGATTTGCTGCGGACGACTGCCAGTAATAAAACACACTCTGCCGTGATGAAACAAGGAGGTGATGCTTTTTACAGGATCCAAACAGCTTCACAGTTGCCAATTACAATACTTGATTTTTCCACATCTCCGACCGCCGAATCATCTGCTGATTGGTTGTTGATTCAAGCTGAGTGATTCGAGAAAGTAAAACACGTACATATGAATTCCAACACTTGGTCACGATGAAATGAGGAGGTTGATTCATCACATAAGGGGATTCGCGCCGTTTCCCTAATCATTATTGCAAAGCTGCCATCTACTTGATTCTGTCTGTACCCACGACCGTGGACCGCGGGGATGAAATTCATTTGCTCTGGCATGTCATCGAGAAAAAATTGACTTTATGAACGTGACAAGAGTTAATCTTGAACTCATTTCAGTGGAGTCGATGCACGATCTTTTTGGTTGGATGAAGGGTAATATATGTAAGCTCGACTTTCATCAACGAGATGCTGCAGACGACTGCCAGCAATGAAGTCTATTTTTTCATGGTGAGTGCTGCTACGTGCAATCTTTTCACCTTATCATTATTTTCCTTCTGATAAAAGATTACATTTCAGCAACATGGGTACAATACCATATTGTACAATAATGTCATTTTTCTGCATTTCGAAAATTCAGTTGGAGGTTGGAGCCTTACTTCGGTTCTGCTTGTTCAATTCATTGGCACAGACGGTTGTCATGAGAGGGATTTTTTAACAGGATTTGTGCTCTGCCTGGCTGTTTGGTGTTCGGAAACATGGGTCTGCATCTGCATGGCAATGGCCAAAAAGTGAAGCCAAATAGCATGCAGTTTTAGTTCCATCATTTTCAGTGGAAACGGATGAATGTTGCAGTTTGTCAAAAATCTTCAAAATTTGCAGTTTCTTGAGGGATCGAACGTTTGGCGATACTTGACATACTTTTTGGCGATATTATATTCAATTCACGATTGCGCGATTATTGCGCATACTGGTGGCTACTTCAATAAAAAAAATAATATCTCATGTTGGCGAAGATCAGCGACTGTTGCCTCGGCACTCTTCCGGAAGTTTGTGATGGGAAGCTGGAAGATCTTTGTTGAGTGCCAGTCGAGAGTGCAACAAATTTGGAAATGTATCTTTTTTGTTTTTTGCTGTTTTTGACACATGCTATTGTACAAACTGGAAGCAGAACCACTTTGAAAGCTCACTACAAGGCAAGGTTCAGTCAGAGTGTTGTTGCGCAAATAAAGGGCACGTTGTGTTGCGTTGTTACAATGGTCTCATTATTCTCATCATAGTTGTTTGAGCAAACCAAACACTGAATCAAAACACCAGTTTCTTCATTTTTGTCAAATCAATACTCCGCATTATCATCATGTCGTTCGCAGCCACTGCACCCAATGTTGCCAAAGCCCTCGGGGTTACATTCGGAACGTATTGCACTGCTGATTTTCTTTCAAATTTTCTTCAGGTACGAATTTCCCATTGTCGAGCTCGAGCTTTGTTCAATTTCATCTCGTTGTACGTTGTTCTGTTATTCTAACTCAATGCATTCTGTTTCTTCTCATTTGGTACAATAGCATCCTTCTCAAAAGATGGACTATGGCTTCATCAACCGTTTCATCGGCAGAGAAGTTGATTCCGAGTTCTGGGGCACTCGAACTCAACACATTGTCGGTGTTGCCGGCTGCCTTGCACTGACGGACCACACTTCTCAGGCCCTCTACCAAAAAGTGTTCAAGCAAGAGCTCTGCTTTGCCAAGTCACCCGCCGCATTTGTTGCGCATACATTCCTATTTATTTTCACGGGAGTTACTCTCTACTGTGCTGGTGACGCTGCAATGAATCCCAACCACAAAGAGGAGGATCGTCTCGCGACTTTTAAGAGCGAGACGTACAACTCGTACGTTGGTAGCAACACTGCATGGTTTGAACCCTATGTACCTGTTGCTGTTGCAAAATTCGCCGGCCCTGCTGCTGCTGGTTCTTGGGTTGGATCTGCGCTTCTTCCTGCCACACTTGCTTACACCACCGTCAAAGGTGTTGGCTGGAATGATTGGGGAAATGATGGGTTGAATGACCTCGAGAGAAAGATCAACGGTCTTGAGAAGTAGTGCGTTTTTTCATTGGCTCTGTTTTTTTTAAATGGTGTAGTATGCTAGTGTTGTTTTCTTTTGATGATCTAAATAAAAAGTAAAAGTGTGATTGAATTTGTCTCTAGGAAAAATATATGCATTTTTGAAAGCAAATAGTAGATCGAGAATTACATACATCTCTTTTCTAAGACTGTACTTTAAAGTGCTGCCTTGTAATCAAAGTTGCGCTTTATCGATTATTATTTGTATTTTGATTCTGAATTACCATACTGACTTCAGCCTTGTGTTTCAAACTATCACTTTCCAGAAATGAATGAAAAAATATAGTGTCGATTCAAGCATCTGTTGAACCTAAGCACACATGAACAAGTGTAATTAAAGGAATCATGAGATTATTGTATTGTACTTAACAATTTATGAGTGCTATGGTTCTGGAGGTGCCTAGAGTGTTCTGGCCTTCTTACAGTTTTTAGTAAGAGGTGAGTCAGGCTACTGCTGCTCCCTGTGGCATGTGGCTAGCAAGGGAGACTTGCCTGACCATATGGGACTGTAGCTGCTTTGTCCTGACTTAGCACACCCTCGCAGGTCACTAGGCTTAGGTGACTTAGGCATCTACCTTGGCGAGCTGTGCATATGGAAGTAGAATGGTCTAACCTGCCAATGATGAGCAAATGAGTGATGTTCAGTAAAGTAATCTCTCAGGATTTCCATTCCTGGTGCTCAAATTACCTTAAAATGTCCCATATCCACTTGGTCAACAAACCAAAAATACCACATGTTCATGGCCCGGCTTCGTTGTTCCTTTATTTTTTATTGGCTATTCCAACAGTGGTTGTATTATCCATATAAATCTCTGTAGTATCTTGTGGTCATCCCATTTCATAAAGTGTCAAGCAATAGATACCACCTTTTTGTGCTTTGCAAAACACTCCTCCAAACTGGGATTCTGCCTCTGACACTGCCACAAGTTTGAGTAGATTACATGTGGCATTGAAGGCCCCATTGAGCTGCTGTGCCTCATCCTCCTTCTGGTAATGTCCCAGGAAGAACCAGCTGCAGTAAGTGATTTGGGCAGCATCCTCATTCAGACATGAGGTGTTGCTGTGTATTTTAAGTTTTGTGTCACTTGCATAAAAATGAACGTTGGTATTTTTGTGAATTACGCAGTAATCAAGCACATGACATTCTCATTTGTCTACCATGACTGTGGAGGCGCTTTGTCAGCAACAGATGTTGTGGATGCCTTTGAGCAAAGTATTGTCTACTGCTTGGGCATAGATCAGGAGTGAACCACATATCTATTGGAAACATGTTTTGCCTTTTTTGTTCAATGGTGGTGACTTGTTTGGTGGTGGCAAAAGTCGATAATCTTTACCAAATTTTGGAGGTGTTTCTGAGAATGGCAAGCCTTGGGTTTTGTTGGAGTAGAGTGACTGAATTTGAGGAGTATTTTGTCCATGTATCCAGGGAGTGATATTTCAACCCATGTATGTTTATAGTTCCACTCAAGGTTTAATCTGAAATATGGTTTTCTTCCCTAATCCTTGGTTACTTTGTACCACTTTTTCAATACGTTGAGCAAATGACGGACATCATTCATGGAGGATTTATATAAAATCCCAAAATCATCTACCACTAACATGAAGACTGTTGGGTGGTATATAAGACTAAGAAAGGAACAAAATGGGTTATGTATGATTGCCATCCATCAAAAATGGAAGAAAAGTTTTTTTTTGTGAAATCAGAATCATAACAAAACAAATACAACTTTTCATATAAGAATGAAAGTTATTAATGATATATTTTTAAAATGGAAAAAACACGATAATCCAGCTACAACATTTGAAAAATAATAAAAATTGAAGTCACATATTCATTAGGAGCATATCATATGACAATAATATTAGGAAATAAGTCAACCCTGCATGTACAATTCTTTCCTAACTACCTACATAAGAAGGTACATTAATGGCTACCAATGCTACCTAAGTATGGTAGGGGTTGGATCCTACTTGCTCTCTAGAGATATAACAAGTATTTACTACATACTAACTATTAAGTTTTAGTACATACAAGAACATGGCTACATACACTCCTCAGTAGCTAGAATTGTCTCTCTGTCTGTCAAGAAAGATCATACAGAATAACTTTATATAAAACATTCAATATTGAATAAACATCATGTAAATTATTTTATTCAAATCTATTGCCCTTTTTGCTAGGAAACCCATCATTATTATTTCAACATTCGAACACCCCTATTGTGATAAAATCAAGGGGGGTATATTACTGCCCTTTTCGTAAAAAAAACACATAGATAGGGGATTTGTGCTCAGGGATTCCAATAATATTCCTAAAAAAAATTTGTTGTAGATAGTCAAAGTAAGATGTAAGTTTGTCTCTAATCATGCGCAAAATAATATTGCCATTTCGTTTAAAAAATACATTTTTTATGTTTCCCTTATTTATAATACCTCATCTTGCAAAATTACTTACATATCTTCCAGTCTGTCTGTTTCATTTTTTAAGATGTGGTGGATATGACATTGCCTGTTTTGTTACATGCCCAGTCTCATATGTTGCCACAATCCTGACACATGCATATTGACAGTATCCATGTGGGTTCAGATATTTGGTAAGTAGGTTGCTTAAAAGCTTTCCCATGGACCATGGATGAATGTCTCTACATTCCTTTCTTAATTTCTAAGTAGATTTACCCCTCTTTATCTTTCATTACACATATAGTTTATTCTGATTGATTGTGACATCTGGCAGCAGTGATATGTGTATTTGGTGTATTGAAAAAAACTATTGGCATATTTAAATGGAAGTTTTTGATGTAAGTAGCTAAGAATTCTGCCTTTCAATTTGATACTACAGCATTGAGATGGAGTTTTACAGTTCGAAATTTGGGTGTTCTTGTGAACACTTTGTATGACGAATCTATTTGGCCCACTCCTAACTTGAGTCAAACTTGTTCCTTAATTTCCTTGTGCTTACAAATGTTGGCAGCAATCCATATGTGTGATATTATTTTCCCTTTTGGAATCTGTTCTTTTCCAATTACAAATGATGTGTCTGTTCCTGCTATACCAGACTTGGTACCTTGCATGAGTAGGAATCCAAACTAATCATACATGCCTGTTCCTCAAACAACATTCGTTTTTGGAGCTTTGATAAGTTGGTGGCATTCCATCTTCTTGCCAGTCTTGGGGCTGATCACTGCATTGACCAGGTATGGTGGTAAGTATGCCATATTGTCTTGTAAATGAGTAGACATTGATTGTGGTGGTAATCCAAGTTCTTTCTAGATGAGAAGGTTAAATACTTTTTCTCTTGTGGGATAACAATGGATTGTGATGCATATATGTTTATTGGACAGATTTGGTCTCACATATAATTGGTTTGGGTAGGTGGGAGCTGGTCCTCATCTTTCATTTGTTGAGTTTGAGTCATTATTTGCAGTGAGTAACATTTTGGTCATGGTCATGGTTCATCTGTCTCACTTGGTGTGAATTTTTGTAGTTGTTTGTGCAGGTTGAACCGCTACTTAGAGTTTTTCCATCGGGGGTGATATTCCCACCCTCAAAGCTGGGTTTGGATCCACCACTAGCCTTGTCTGTTTTGGAGTTTTTGCCCTCGAATGTGTTCCTTTTGTAGTAAGTCTTGGGTGTTTGAATATTTATGCCAGTTCATTAAACTTCTTGAAGTCAATTTGTAATAAGTACACTGCATTTTTTGTGCTGCCTGTCTGAGTGATGTCCCAAATTCTTTTGTCAAATGTGCTAATAATTTGGCTGGACATGGAGGTGGTACTACAATATAGTTATTTGAAAGAAAGAACACAATATTATTTGTGATTCATGTTGTGTTGGTCCTTGGTACCCAGATCTGGTAGCTTTGATATTGGTCTAAATTGAAGGTAAGCTCTCTCCAGCCTGGTGGTTCAAAGAGGATTGCATTATAATCATGTTAACAATACAGTCATGTGTTTGCTTTGATCTGTGGATAATTATTGCGGGACAAACCATGTTTACTATCATTTTTAATTGTCTGATAAATTCCATTGATTGATAGAGAATTGGGAGTCTGCCATCTCAACACCCAAAATGTGTGATGCTCGAACATTTGTATTGCTTGTTCAGTAATATTTGTTTGTTTGTTGTGTGGTGGAACAAGTTTGAAAGCTTTATCCTTTTTGTGAGCCAAGTTTTGATGCAGGTGGATGCTTCATTGTTCATAAGGTATATTTTTGGATGAAAGTCCCTTCCCTTTAGCTTCATTTCCATTTGCTCATATGCTTTATATTCATGTCACCATCATTTCTTGATTTCAATAGATGTCAGAGAATTGTTTTTCAGTCATAGCAAGAGAGTGTATGAAGACACATTTGTATTATTGGGCTGATGTATATGGGTATGAGGATGCACCGGTTATGTCCATGAATGCTGTGTCATCTCTCTTCATAGCGTCAATTATTGCTGCAACAATGTGGTGTGTTTTTTCTCTTGTGAGAATATCTCAAATTGACATGGTTTGTCAAACTTGGAGTATTCAACACTAAATATTAATTCATAAAAATGTCCACCAACACCATGACTTTTGTTGGCTTGATGGTGATGGGTAGATTATGATATTTTCTAGTTGCATTAGGCATTCAAGAAGTACATAGAGCATAGAGGAAAGATGTAATTGTTGGACATAGGAAAGTAGCTGCTGCGTACAAAAAGAAGAAGAAAAGGAAGGATATAAAAGATATGCCACGTCAGCGTCTGAGGAGGCGTGTGTGGCATGGAGACCAGCCAATGCCTGGTTTTAGGAACCAATAAAAGTACTCATAATTAATAAGTAATCTCTGTTACCAGTTGTAATCAGGGACTACAATGGTGTCTATCCCAATAGCTTGAGGATTAGGCTAAAGCACTAGTGGCAAATGTAATGTTTCTTCAACATTACTTATTAATTATCATTTTGGTGATGTCTGGGCGAGCGAGGCAAGAGCAGCAGCGCCGAGGGAACCGTGGTCGCAACAGGCCCGGTGGGGGAAAAGTCAAGAGTGACTTCAAAAGTAAAATTCCCACCCTCGAAGAAGACGTCTTCGACTTTGGAGATCCAAAGTTTGCAGCTCTTTTCAGCAAATCTTTGGAGAACCTAGCGAATTACATTCAGAGAAACTATGAGGGAGGGAGCGATATCGGTCAAAGTGTTAGGGCACTTGAGCTGGTGGACGTGCAAATTCCTCCAAGGCCTACAGGAGCCAACGTCACAGATGACGATCGGTTCATATGGCAATTAGACGTGAAAGAGAAGAGAAAAAAGAAAAGAATTCTAGAGGAGAATACCAAGAAGGCTTATGCATTGGTTTATGACCAGTGTTCTGAGAGGTTGAAGAGCCGATTGGCAGGAGCACCAACATTTGAAGCGATTAGTGCGAGTCAAGATGTGGTGGAACTTCTGCTCCTTATCCGCGGGATCGTCTGCCAATTTGACGATCAGAGGCAAGGGGTCTTTGCCTTGACCCAGGCTAAAAAGAGAGCATATTTATTCTATCAAGACGACGGTATGAGTAACTCGGATTATCACAAGCAATTTAAGGCGATGATGGAGGTAGTTGAAACTTATGGCGGTAGTTTTGGTCGTGAACCGGGGTTGCTGAAGCAATACTTTGCGGACAACCCTCCAACGGATCCGGACAATATTACCAGCCAGGAACAAAAGAAGGCTGAAGAGACGGTTCGAGCACAGGTGATGGCATCAATGTTCATAAGCGGTGCCAACTATTCGCGATATAAAACGTTAAAGGATGACCTAAGCAATGAGTATGTGTTGGGCCAAGACAAATATCCTGCAACGTTGGATGCTGCGTTGACTCTGTTGAACAATTACAAAACTCCAAAGCAACACGTGTCGGGCTACCGAGGGGAGTTGGCGTTTGCACAGGCCGAGCGTAAAGGGAACGAGAACGAAGAGGAAGATGATGTAGCAATGGCCCAGAAGGAGAAAGGAGATGGGATGAGAGGAATAAGAAACGATGATGGAGACGTGATATGTTACGCGTGCGGGGCAAAAAATGAGCACTTGGCTCGAGACTGCCCCAATCCACGAAAAAAGAAAGGTTCTGATGAATTTGTTAATGCAGCTGTCTTGGATAATGATCCAGACGATTCAGATGAATTCTCCTTTCACCAGACTGGGAGAGATGGAGGGCCAATCAATAAAAATTGGTTGTTGTTGGACAGTCAGTCCACAACAAATATGTTTGTGAACAAGGCCTACTTGAGCAAAATCTTGCCAGTACTTCGTCATGTGAGGGTGCATTGTAATGCAGGGACAACCAGCACCAATTTGAGGGCAAAGTTTGGTTCGCTTAATGTGTGGTATAACCCTATGGGTATAGCCAACATTATCTCTTTGGCGTACCTGGAAAAGAAGGGTTTTAGAGTCACTTACGATAGCCACAAAGAGAAGGCTTTCGTTGTGTACACGCCTGACGGAAAGACGTGCGTGAAGTTTGTGCAGAGTCCATCGGGATTGCACTATTTGGATTTGACGGAGGCAGGAAGTGAGGCAGTTGCGTTGGTTAACACCATCGCAGGAAACTACGAGGGATACACGAAAAAAGAGATAGTGAAAGCCAAAGAGGCGAGACGTGCCATGGGTATGGTGGGAAACCCATCCGAATCCGATTTTAAAGGCATGGTACGTAACAACATGATAAAAAACTGTGACATTACAGAACAATCCGTCACTGACGCCACTAATATATTCGGACCGAACCTGGCAGGAATAAGGGGAAGCACCACGAGGAAGCCGGGAGAAAGTGTTGCAATTGATTACGTGGCAATACCAAGAGACTTTATCCGGCTGCACAAATTTGTAACTCTCGTGGCGGATGTTATGTTCATCGACGGTCTGGCGTTTGTTATAACGATGTCAAGAAAAATACAGTTTATGACGGTCCAGCACTGTCCGTTGAGGAGAACAAAAGAGTTGAAAGACGCCATTGAACGGGTAATGCGGGTGTACGCACGAGGATCGTTCGTGGTGCAAACGGTGCTCATGGATGGCGAATTTGAAAAGTTAAAAGACAAAATAGAGAATGTCGTGATTAATACAACAGCAAAAAACGAGCACGTAAAAGAAATAGAACGTCGGATACGTGTAGTGAAAGAGAGGGGTAGAGGGTTCATAAATACCCTGCCATTTTCCCATTGGCCAAAAAGGGCCTTGATAGAGCTTGTGCATTTCATCACACTTTGGATGAATGCTTTCCCGCCTAAGTCGGGAGTATCTCGCAGATTCGGGCCTAGAGAAATCATTGGGAGGCAGCGATTGGATTTTAAAAAGCATTGCCGTGCTCCATTCGGTGCTTATTGCGAAGCATACGATGAGCCGGTCCCGACCAATAGTATGGTCACCAGAACTCGGCCGTGTGTGAATTTGGGTCCCGTTGCTAATTTTCAAGGGAACAACAAGTTTCTTTGCCTAACCACAGGCAAGAAAATACTAAGAAAGCAGTTTACCGAGCTCCCTATGCCAATGAGTGTGGTTAAGCGGTTTGACAAGCTAGGACTTAAGGAAGGGAGGAATGGCAAGCAGTGGAATTTTTTGAATCGAAGGCACGAGCGGTACGAATGGGATGACGATGATCACGAGACTGATCATGATCTTAAGACAAAGGAAAAGAAACGGGCAATGCAGCCTTACCCAGATGTTGATTCAAACATCCCAGGAGTGAGAATGGTGTCAGAAGAAGAAGATTTAGAAGAAGTTGAAGCCGAAGAAAATGAAGGCAGGCCAGACGAGCAGGCTGCCATCGAAAATGCGGAACTGGATCAGCCCGTGCCAGAGCACCCAATAGACGTAGGGCGGAACCCAACAGAAAGTTTAGATTACGAGGCAGATCCACACAATCCATTCAATGAATTGCGAAATGTAAAGCTTGAAGAAGAAGAAGAAAATGTAAATGAAGGGACGGCAGATGTGGATGAAGAAGGTGCAGTTCCAGAGACCGGCGACGTAGAAGGAATTGGTCGGTCTGCTTTAAGGTCTCAGCCAAGGGTGGATTATTCCCACATGTTTCTGCAGGTTGAGATAGACGATCAAGAAAAGCTAGACCACGCAGTGCTCAGTCAGTATGCCGAAGAGCATCCCGATTTCGAGAATGATCTACTACGAGTGGTGCTGACCCAATACAGCCTGCGAGCTGGCTTAAAGAAATTTGGAATAGAGGGTGAGAATGCCGTGAAAAAGGAATTTCTTCAGATGATCAAGTACGATGCATTTGAGCCGCTGAGAGCGGAAGACCTGACTGAGGAGCAGAAACAAGATGCACTGGCCTCTCTGATGTTCATCAAACACAAGAGAGATCAAAGTGTGAAGGCGAGAGCATGCGCAGATGGTCGGAAGCAGCGGAACATTTTCAGAAAAGAAGATGCCATGGCACCGACTGTAGCCACGAATGCAGTCATGTTCACATGTGCTGTCGATGCATATGAAAAAAGGGATGTCGCGGTGATGGACATTCCCGGAGCTTTTTTGCATGCAAACAACGAAGATTTCGTGATCATGAAATTGGAAGGAAAATTGGCTATTTTGATGGTCGAAGCAGACCCGGAAAACTACAAGGAATTCTTGGCATACGAACATGGAAGACCAGTCTTGTACGTGCGATTAAGAGCTATGCTCTACGGCCAACTTAAGGCCGCGCTGATGTTCTACAAGAAGTTATTAGGTGATCTCCTTGCCGAGGGGTACGAATTGAATCAATACGACCCGTGTGTGTGCAATAAAATGATCCAAGGAAAGCAAATGACAGTTGTTTGGCACGTGGACGATTTGAAGGTGTCACACGTGGATGCAGATCAAGTTACGAAGTTCGGAGACATGTTAAAAGAAAAATACGGTCCTGAAGTACGAATACAACGAGGAAAGAAGTTTGATTATCTCGGCATCGAACTGGACTACTCTCACGATGGAGATGTAAAAGTGGGTATGGTTAAATACATCAAAGAGATGTTGGAGGAGTTTCCAGAGAAACTTGGAGCTTCTGTAGCCACGCCTGCAACTGACTACTTGTTTAAAGTTAGGGATGATGCACCCAAATTGGATGAAAAGAAGAAAGAGCTGTTCCATCATTTTACTGCTAAGTTGCTGTTTGTGAGTGGAAGGCCAAGAAGGGATCTGCAAACTCCAATAGCATTTTTGACGACGAGAGTCAAAGAACCCGATCAGGATGATTGGAACAAGTTGAGACGGGTTATGAAATACCTAAAAGGAACTAGGTATATGAAACTGACTCTGTCAGTTGAATCACTCAATATAATTAAGTGGCATATTGACGGTTCTCACGCCACACACGAAGACTGCAAGGGTCATTCCGGCGTGGCTATGTCCCTAGGAAAAGGGGCAGTGGTTAGCTCTTCAAGAAAACAAAAAGTGAACACACGAAGCAGCACTGAAACGGAACTTGTCAGTGCTGATGACGGCATGCCAGACGTTCTTCACATGCGATATTTCGCGGAAGGCCAAGGCTATACCATCGAGGACAACATTGTCCATCAGGACAACCAAAGTGCTATGTCACTAGAAGTTAATGGAAAATTGGTGAGTTCGAAAAGATCGAAGCATATTAAAGCAAAGTATTTTTTCATCAAAAGCAAAATCGAAGACGGGGAAGTTCGTGTGGTATACTGTCCTGCGGATGAGATGTACGCGGACATATTGACCAAACCACTGCAGGGTCCCTTGTTCAGAAAATTCAGAGCAAGGTTGATGAACGTGCCAGTGGATTATGTGGACATCCCAGGGGAAGGAGAGGAATATGTGCTGGAGGAGGATAAGGAAGTCTCATGGAATGCAAATAGTGTAAAAACGTTCGAGGTTGAGGACCCTCCTTCAGCACTGAATAAGAATTCTAAGTCCACTTCTGGAATGCTGCCAAACCATTTAGCAAGCAAAGATGGCTTGGCATCACAGGAGTGTGTTGGACATAAGAATGTAGCTGCTGCGTATAAAAAGAAGAAGAAAAGGAAGGATATAAAGGATATGCCACGTCAGCGCCTGAGGAGGCGCATATGGCATGGTGACCAGCCAATGCCTGGTTTTAGGAACCAGTAAATACACTCATAATTAATAAGTAATCTCTGTTACCAACTGTAATCAGGGACTACAATGGTGTCTATCCCAATAGTTTGAGGATTAGGCTAAAGCACTAGTGGCAAATGTAATGTTTCTTCAACATATGTTTTGTGGCTGTAGGCTTGTGATGACACTGACATGCCCATGTTATAAAATAGCTATCACTAACATGGTACAAAAGCTGATGGGTTCAACTGAAGCAACGGCCAAGATAGTAGAAGATTCCTACCTGGAATAGCATGATACCATACTAAGGTATGATAAGTGAGTAACTATTTACCAAGTGTAGTCTTGGATTGCCATGACAAATTCAATTTTTCAAAGGTAGGGACAAAAGCAAGTGTCCAAATCAATTTTATTAGGAGCTCACAAAACCTTCAAATATAGATCAGTAACCTCTAGTTTCAACAGGAATTATTTCAATATCTAGGTTTTCATTGATAGGCATTAGTACTAAGGGTTAGTGGCCTTAATTTTGTATCATTTTGAGCACATTCCCATTGGATTTCTGTTCTGAAAATATGCTTAATCAAAAGACCATGGTATAATTACTTTAAGTACACAATTTCTTATGGGTTTACATGCAAATTACTAAGCCCTGTACCTTGATATAAAAACTCAGCCAAATGAAATCTCTTACAGGTATACTGGCCCACCTTGTAGAATTAATATGGAGC
>JALLOT010000657.1:0-18618 GCA_036939595.1 Thalassiosira livingstoniorum
GGTGTGTGACCGTCATTGCGGCTGTGGTGAAAATGAATGGGCAGCGATGAAATTTTTGGAGCCTTCACGTTTCCATCCCAAACTGTTTCGGGTCCTCCGTCTCGCCAAAGTTCGGCGCAATCATTGAATCCCCGCGACGCCCCTTTGTCTTGACGGGTCCTTTAGCTTTTATCAATGCCATCAACTTGAAAGATCTAATGCCCAAGTACTCTGGTTGCTTTTGTACTGACCCTTCCTAAGTGACTTTGGAGCTTTACCTGGCCTGCTGTCAGAGCTGTGGTAGCATCATCATCATCTTTGCCAAAATTTTTGCGAAATCCAATGGGCGAGACTCCGGTGGATTGGGGTAGGAAGACCAGTCAGAAATACTAATTATTCACGTTCCGAATTTCAGCGAAACATGAACATTGCCAAGGGTGCGACTGCATCCATCAAGTCTGCCTCTTCCGTCAGTGCACATTTCAACTTCAACCTATCAAAGAGCAAGAAAACTCAAGTGCCTTTGACACTCCCGTATTTTGCCAAATCAATTGTGAAGTCTGGCAATTCCATCTGCCATATCAAATCTCAACTCCTCCCATTGCTACAATTGCTCATAATTCATTTAGAAGTACTTGATCCGTAGTCAATCTCTCCTATCAATTCCAAGCCAACTCCAATAACCCTTAATGGTGCTGGAGATGCTGTTCGCAGGAGGCTCCGGGAGTTCAGTTTGAACTGGTATTTTTGGCGGTGGCACGATTTCGAACCTTCCTTATAGCACCATGTGCCGCAATTCTCCACACGTACAAATGGGACCAAGTCTAATCTCAAGTGGTAAGATCTCCTGCATTTGATATGGCGAGCTAGATGCCTTGTGCAGAGGTGCCAATCTCAGTTTAATTTCAGTTTGAATGACTCATACATCCAATCTCTTGAAATATTTTCCTTTTGCTCCCGACTTCCCTAACTTTGGATTCCTTTGGGTATTGCTCGTGGAAAATTGCGCTAACACTGATGGTTCAGTGACTGGCCTACCTTGCTTTGGAACCAATCCTCGTTCCATGATCTGGCCAACATTAGTTTGGGTCCTCAAACAAAGAGGGAAAAATCTCTTCCTTTTGGATAACATGTGCTGATCATCATTTTTTGACAATGATGCTATTGTGGATAAAAATAAGTTTTTGGGGTATTGGGGGGATGATTTGCTTTGATTTGTGATGAACTAGGATAGTTCGATGTATCTAGATGGTTAGGATGCAGATTATGTCAATGATGAGGCGACAAATACAAATCCCAAATATTTTGTGAGTTCATCAATTATTGGCCGGTGACCACTTCTCCACATGGAATACAAGAATTTGGATTCGTCTTTCAGAATCATTAATTATGGTGAATAACTCCACCAACGATTGCAAATTTAATCAGCAGCAGCGATTTGAACAGCAGCGCTCTTAAGAGCAATCAGCCCCGTGTGTCCCAAGGAGATTGCATCCAGCGAAAATACTCTAGGACGCCGCAATTCCTATGCTGATTGAGTCAAGCCTGGCATCGATACTGCCCAAGACGACCCTGTATGTTCGGTCTCTGCTGAAGTGGCAAGCAGCATCATCAAAGCTTGTGGAAATAACTCTTTTAGGCCCCATGCATACATTAGACTGGTAGAAAAATGTCGGGTTGACGTTTCTGTGTTCGCCGCTTCAAATTTGAATGTTGAAAGTTGATTTGGCTTATTGTTTCATGCGGCATGCGGGGCCGACAAAACTTTCGAATGGTTTCCACAGTAGTTCTATCAACGCCAGCCCAGTGAAGCAACATCTCGTTCCATTGCCCAAACCCAACAGTGCAAAATCGCCAGTCAAGGCCATCATAATCACCACACCCAAAGCCACAATCATTTCAAACAGTATGAGCGTTTCTCACCAGACTATTGCGAGTTCACTGGCAATCAAGGCTGTTGAATGAATTTTGTCCGAGTTCAATACGCCAAGTGCTAATACGCCACCTACTGCTGCTGCTCCTCCTGCCACCGCTTTAGATGCTACAACCTTCACCAATGCCACTGCAGCAGTTTCATCATTCAATCCTTAAAATTCCAACTGCATGCCAAAGCGCAGTTTTTCAAGTGCAGAAGGAAGTGACAAAGTAAAGTAAGGAGGTGAGAAGTCAACCTGTCCCTCCTGCTCTCAGCCAGTGCAGATGGTGAAGGCGGCAACGAATACAAACACAGCAGCGCATCAACAAACATGGCATCAGCCACCAACACCACGATCAATGTGGCGACAACATCAGTGACAGCTAATGCCATCAATTCCACGACAGCTCCCATTGCAACCGCAGCAAGTTCCACAACTGAAACGCATAAGTCAGTCTCAGCAGATCAAGCTATTCTAAAGTCACAAAAAAGAGGAGCGCCTCAAACAATTCAGAGCAATGCCATATTCATCAGCTTCAACTGCAAAACAACCTCAACATTAAATTAACCACCATTTCCTTAAGAGCCAGAATCTTTTTGGCGGTGTTGCAGGCAATTTAAGCAGTAACTGTTGGTCCTACTCAAGCGTTCAAGACACTCAAGGGCATTCAATTGCAAATTCTCAATGTGGTCCAATCAAGCAGTCCGAGTTCTCAAACTAATCAGGACGAACAAGCTCTTCCAAATGATGGTCAGGGTGCTTCCAATCAACCCCAACAGTCCAATCGATGCTCCTTTATCTCTGCGATGCAGAATGCCTAAAGTGGACCTACCAACTTCGTAGATCTTTCCATGTATCTGAAGTTGACCGAGGAGCCGAGTTTACGATTTTGCTTTCACTTTCTTGGTCACTCATTCGGACCAAGTGCAGAGCTTTTGCCATATCATGATCAACATTCCTAATCCATCAAGTCTGACATTTCTGCCAATGCCATCAGCTCAACTGCCAATTCATCCAATATCCCAATTTCAATTCCAACCTTTCAATGGACAAGAAAACTCAAGCACCTTTGACAATTAGGCTTCATGCTAATGTTGAAAGCACATGAATCGAAACCATTCTCAAACAATTTCAACCCAACTCCAACAGTACTTTCCTATCTTTGATGGTGGGGGAGGTGTTACTGCTGGAGGCTCCGGTTGGCGTTGGCTCGAATCTCGAACCTTACTTTTCCTAACACGTGCCGCAATTGGCCAGATCCCCTTCATTTGATATGACGAGTCAGGGCTTATTTCAGTTTGAAAGACTCACACATCCAGCCATCAAATCTTCTCATATGCCTCTACCGCCTACTCTAGGACACCTCAATTCCATTGGGCGCTTCATATTCCGATGGAATCAAGGCTGGTATCGATTCCGCCCAGACGACCTCTGCCATATCACTGCTACAAAATTAATGTGCAAGCAACGTGAGATGTGGGAGCAGCATTCTCAAAGCTAAGAACGATTTGATCATAGTTTTCAGTGAAGCAAAACTAGATTTCTCAACCCCAACAGTGCAAAACTGCCATTCAGAGCCATCATGCCCACCACACCCAAACAAGTACCAATGCGCCACCTACTGCCGCTGCTCCTACTGCTGTCGCTGAAAAGACTGCCATCGCTGCAAACGTTACAATCGCCACGAGTGTCACTCCAGCAGTTTTATTGTTCAATTCCCAGTTAATGTCAGAGTACAGAAAGAAGCCACCGACAAAGGAAAGCACAAAAAGTGAAGAATCTAACTGTCCCTGTGCTCTCAACCAGAGATTGCTCAAAGGGCTCTCAGTGCTGCCGAAGCAGAAACAAATGCCTTCATATGTGATCAATTCCAATTCCAGTCTTTGCCTGAGCCATTTCTGCGGTGTACTGTTGTTTGATCCATGAACACTCGACGCTTCTTTTAGAGTCTTCGCCATTTTCTCCATCAATGCTGCCAATACACTGATTGAAGTGTTGCAATTTTTGTGTGTCGACTGTTTCCTCATTTGCAGCAACTGAACCATTTTAAACGGAGTGGTCTGAAGCAAGTCAAGTGCTGTAGATGTGGCAACAGTGTTCGGAGAAGTCATTGTTGTATCAGGAATGTTGATTTTGGTACTATCTACCATCAGCGGAAGGAATTATTTCAAACATGGGACTCAAGGGGATTGGCACGAGAAAAGCAAGAGCTTCCTGGTTGAAATTTCCATCACGAGTGGCCGTTGTCGACGCTTTCGCATCAGAGTAGCCAAGATTGGAGCTAAGGAGTTGCGTAAGATCCTTCATTTTGGCCACCGCCCTCTTTGTCGCCTTCGATGCAGCCGCCATCAATCCCTGTTCAATCTGAGTTTGGAACCGTCATTTAATTTTCTGAGCTTCAGTCACGGCTTAGATTTGAACTTTCAACTTTTGAAGTTCCTGAGACGGCCCCTGTTGTTCGGCTTTGTGTCGTCCGTGGCTTAGATGAAAGGTTCGACCCTTATTTGTGTCAGCTGCATCTTCTCCCCCCTCTTTTTTTGATGTTAGAAGATGAAGTTCTCGCTGTACGAGCCTGCGCTTTACAATTATTAGGACGACTATCTAGAGTGAATCCTGCCCCAACTTTGCCAAGCTTGAGGCGCGTGTTGATGGACCTCATTATAGAACTTAAAGCAAGCGATAATGGAGGAAGCCGAGAAGCTGCGACTCGTCTTGTTATAGTCTTCCTTAGGGAGGAAGCGTTGCAACAGCTTGTCCGCCCTTTTATTTCTTCAATCATTGATGCACTCCCTCTCGCAAACGTAGCACCACGCCTTGTATCGGCGTCGTTAGAGGCCCTTGGAGAGCTCGCAGCTGTGGCTCATCATACAATCGATCCATGGCTTCGGCAACTCATTCCGCACATTTTGGAAAACATACAGGATCAAAACAATTCAAAGCAGAGAGTCAGCTTGTGGACACTTGGAAAAATAGCTTTTGGTACAGGCTATGTTGTGAGTCCATACTTAGATTACCCACAGCTACTACCACAAGCTGCGGAAATTCTTCCAACGACAAAGCGTGCCCCATGGGATCTACGGAAAGAGGTATTTCGCACGTTTGGAATATTGGGTAAGGTTTTTTGAAAATTCTTCGAATCTTTTGTAATAGCCCTTTTTGTAGGTTGTGGTGGGTCCTACTATTTTGATTGTTTTTTTTTACGCTCCCTTTTTCTTCTTTTTTGGTTCATGCTTCGATGCGTCCTCGGAAATGTTTTCTGTCCCTCGCTTTCTTCGTATGGGTTTTATTGTAGGTTCTTTTTGGGAAGTTCTTCGGTCTGAACTTATTTGTTACAATGTATCTGGTGTTTCCATGCATCTATTGTCTGAACCACCTTTCATTCTCAAAAGGTCATCTACTCTAAGTTTCTTTCAAATTTTGTTTCTTCAATGTTGATGATATTTTAACCCCATTTTTGTTTTCTTTTTTTGATAAAGGTGCATTGGATCCTCGCTATGTGAAAAGAAAAAGTGAAGCCGTTGGAGGAGGATATTTTGTTGAATTGGTAGATGAGAATGATGTTGTAACCTTAAAACGTCCAACTCCAATTCCAACCACATTATCAGTGAAGAGAAGATCAGTTATTGTCATTATCACCAATGCCACTCGCCGCAGGAAGGAGTATGTCATCGGCACATGCTGAATACAGGGCATCTTCTATTCATGATCCTAACAAAGTAACACAGCAGCCAGGAATCGACGAACCGAAGAGCTTGCACAAAGACTCTGACAATGAAGAGCCTGCTCATTTGTATATGTATGAACAATATGCTATGACTGCTCAGCCATTGTCAAAGCTACCTCCAGCGCGGCTATCGCCTTCCGATGATGATTTTTATCCAACTGTTGCTGTACAAGCACTGATGCGCATTCTCAAAGACTCATCTCTATCAAATCTTCACGGGATGGTTATGAAGGTAAAATTGCTTGGGCAAAACCATTTTCTATTTGCCATGTGCCATTCTCACTCAAATGAATTAATCGCATTTGCAACTCTATTATTTCGGCTCTGCCCTCAAGGCCGTTATGTTCATATTCAATGCTCTTGGCGTTCGTAGTGTCGTTTTCTTGAAACGAATAGTCCCGCACATACTTGTAACTGTAAAGAATTGTGGTCAACCTGGTCTTCGAGAAGCATTGCTACAAAATGTAGCAAATCTTAGTGCTATTGTTCGCGAACATCTTCGGCCTTATTTACCTGCGATTTTTGATGTTGTCGAGGAGTTTTGGTTTACCCGGCATCTTTCTGCACTATGCTCCTTGGTGGAAAGGTGCGCCTTTTCATTTTTCACTTTTTTTAAAAGACTATGAACTTCGGCTTCCTTATTTGCCGTTACTTTTCCTCGTGTTTAGAGTTGCGATTGCAGTTCCTGACGACTTTCAAAGATATGTGCCGCTTCTTGTCAGGCAAATTCTTGCCAGCATCGAAGCAGTCAACCTTTCGGAGTGGTGCAATAATAATACGGCATCTAGTGAGATATCGAGACTTGATTTGATATTGAAACACATTCAGGGGTTAAAAGGTGTCTTGGGAGAATATATTCACCTTGTAGTTCCAGCGCTGGTAAAGTTGACTGATCTATTGATATACAACCCTGCAACTGATGACAAGTATGGTGTTGGTCAAATTGCCCCACCTATTGGGACTGGCAGGTCAAACATTGCCACTGAGACAGTTGAAACGTAAGTTTGATCCTATGAATTGAAAGTTGAATATTTCCATTATTGTCTCAACTTATCTCTGCAATTTCAACTTTTTCAACAAACTGATTAGTTTGTCGATTCTTTTACAAACAGTCGAAATCAGCTCGAACTCTTTTTTTGAGAGTAGTGTCAAATCAAACAGTGCGCTGCCTGCAAGAGCCGTCCAGCCCTTTCTAAGGTAATTCCTGTTATTTTCCATCTTGCAAACTTGTTCCATGCATAATTTCTTTTGTACTCATGTTTCCTTTTGCTGTTTCATTGTCTTTGATTAGAATCCTGGGAGGGGATGTCGTTCCAAATAAAAGTGTCGGAAGTGCCATCATAGGCTGCATATGCATATGTTTGAGGCAGCTCGGTGAAGGGAGATGGATGTCCTATTATCATAACGCAGCTCGTGAAACCATTGCCACATGGCAGGCGAAAGTAGGTATTGAAAGCAACATTCATCAAATGATAGATGAGCAAGACGCAGGGGATAGTCTTCAAAATGGTCTTTCCAGTCCAATTGACCTTTATGACGAGGTTGTTTCTGAATTATCGAGCAACAATATGCGCTGGGGCATGTGGGCAGCTAGCGAAGAAGATGGTTCGAGAAGCGAGCTTTCACTCGGTAGATCAGGTGCTTCAGAAGTATCACTCTCTCGACTGGGAACTGAAAGTTTGAGAACAAATGATGCTCGGAACCCTCCGTCAATCCAACCAATACATCAGCCTAGCGCTCATCGTATAAACTTTGCAAACCTACAGCAGCGAACAACGCGAGAAGACTGGGATGAGTGGATGCGGAGATTTTCAGTTCAATTACTACGGTTAGTACATTGTTGTTTTCATCTCGTCATCCTTGCAGCAATAGATAATGTCACCATATGCTTTAATTGCATCCTCGAATTCTCCAATAATCTCTTCACTTTTTAGTGAAGCTCCCTCACCAGCACTGCGAGCTTGTGCTGAATTGGCTCAAGCTTATCAGCCCCTTTCAAGAGAGCTTTTTAGTGCTGCATTTGTTTGCTGCTGGGCAGAACTCAACGATCAATACAGATCGAATCTTGTTTTCTCATTAGAAACTGTTTTTGCTGCTGATGCATCGCTGGAAATTTTGCAACTCCTTTTGGTAAGAATTTTTATTGGAGAGGATGTTACAATTTCTCATTTATTTTAGAATCTGATCTTTTCGACATTTTTTCTTCACTGAACTCCAGAATCTTGCTGAATTCATGGAACACGATGTCAATTTAGATGGAACCGATGCTGGTCTGCCAATTGACATTTCTGTTCTTGCCGAATTAGCATTAAAATGTCGCGCATATGCTAAAGCACTGCACTATGAAGAACGCGAATATATCATGGGGCGTCAATGTGTAGATTAACTTATTGACATTAACAAGAAGCTTGATCTGCCAGAAGCTGCCTTGGGGGTACTAAAATGTGCTAGAATCGAAATTGAACGACGAGGCGTTCAAAGTTCAGTTTCTACCCACAAACGCGCGGATTCACAACAAGATAAAGGTCTGGCATACAGCGTTATTGCAACTTATGGTTATGGAACTTTAGGTGATCATGGTTCTTGGGCAGGAGATGTCATGTACGAGTCTTGGCTTGCACGATTAGGGTCTTGGGCCGAAGCTTTGTCCCTGTATGAGCAAAAGCTAAGAGAAAATCCAAATGATGTGAATTCTATTTTAGGATGTATGCGATGTTATGATGCCAGAGGTGAATGGCAGAAAGCGCTAGACCTAGCCGAGAGGAGCTGGGGTGCTCTATCAGGAGAACCATAGATTCAGACAGATGCAACTTTTTCGCACTCAAAGAAATCAAAGAGATCATCGCACAACATGAAAAAAGCACTAAAATGCTGCAGTCAAGCCGCTTGGCGGTTGGGAAAGTGGGACGAATTAGAAACTTACTCCTCTCACCTTGTCCAAGGACATCATGGGTTTCACAGTTTGATGCACCACGGCTCTACTGACATGTTGTCTTCTCGCGATTTGCATAAACTTGATTTTGATGGGGCATTTTATCGTTCAGTGGTACACATACATAGGGCTGAATGGGACGCGGCAGCAAAATCCATCGATTCTGGTAAGGTTGAACCAAGCACGTTGCAATCCGATTAGTATAGCTGAAACACTCATCGCCTTTACATCCTTATCGTTCACTCTGTAAATAAGCTCGAAAGGCTATGGACAGTCGATTTACAGCTCTTCTTGCAGAGTCATATAAACGAGCATACCCTAGCATGGTTGCCGCGCAGACCTTAAGCGAGCTGGAAGAAATTATCACGTTTCGCCAATTTGAAAATCGAACGAAGGAAGGAATCCACACAAGTGGATTTGATGAAAAAGAAGCTCGGCAGCATCTGCTTGACGTCTGGAAAGTCCGCCTTGATGGCTGCAGATTCGATGCCGAAGTATATAGCTCGATACTTGCCGTAAGATCTCTCGTACTCGGTCCGACAGATGAGGTCGACAGCACGATTACTCTTTCAGTGCTGTCGAGGCAGGCCGAGGCGTTCCAACTAGCAGAAAGGACTTTATTGGACCCTTTGGCTCAAATGGGTTGCTCTCTCAACAGCCCGATCTTTGGCTTTAGTATGCCCACCAACTTGATGCCTGGATTGGCAATCACTGCTGGTGGTTCTCTTGAACGCATAATTAGTGGGGAAATGGGAGTCCAAATGCCATATGGTCAGCACCAGGAGCATTATCAACAATTGATTGTAAAGGAGGCTGGCAGCGAAGAAAGGTGAGCGTTTTCAAGTTTTTGATACCTCATAGTATTTGCTTCTTACTTATCATTTGTTTTTTTTCTTCAAATAATTTTTTAGATTGTATGTGCAGCATAAATTATATTTCGCATATTTAAACCATCTTTGGGCCACAGACAGAAGGGATGAAGCCATGACACGACTCGGATTTCTCTGCAATACTGTTGGTAAGCTATTTCTCTTGCTTTTGTTATACCTTCCACGACAATCATCACCCAGTAACTTTATTGGGTCTTTGTGTTTTAGACTTAACTACTCATTACGGGCAACGAAAGCCTCAGAATGATGCACTTCGAGCTGGATGCTGGCTTACATATGGAGACTGGAAAATAGCTGCTAATCCACACGGAACAGTGTTGCAAGATAACTTGGCGATGGATGTTCTAGTCTCTTACAAAAGAGCAAACGATACTGTACCAAGAGATTATAGAGCATGCCACTCATGGGCTCTCATAAATTTTCGTTTGGCGGAGCAAATTCATGGAATGGAGAAAGATCAAACAAACGCCAAAAACGATAAATCAGCTGCGATGCTCCAAAACCATGTAATAGCAGCTGTAAAAAGCTTCATTACAGCCATAAGTGTTGGAACAAAAAGATGGAGTGCATCAGTACAACAGGATATGTTGAACTTACTGAGTTGTCTGTTCAAGTATGGTGAGCTTCGTGACGTGGCAAAAACGATAAATGACCTCATTGTGACAATCAAAGTGGAGGCCTGGTTAGGGGTATTGCCTCAGCTACTTGCTAGGATCCACATAAAGTCACCATCTGTGCGAAGTGTTTTACATCCTCTACTTGTGAAATTAGGGGCCAAACACCCTCAAGCTCTGATGTATCCACTTTCTGTTCTTCTCAAAAGTCCTGTGCTAGACCGAAAAAATGCAGCAGAATCTCTCATGAATTCACTCAAAGCTCATTCCAATGCCTTGGTAGAAGAAGCCCTTATGGTATCGTCTGAACTAATTAGAGTTGCAATTTTATGGCTTGAATTGTGGCATGAAGGCCTTGAAGATGCAAGCCGGCTATACTATGGTGAAGGCAATGTCCTTGGAATGCTGGATGTTTTGACCCCTCTTCATCAGCAACTTGAAAAAGGTACTGCTTTTCCTTTCATAGAGAAGCATTATCGAGGAATTAAGTTTTTCTTACTTGTTTTTCACTTTCCTTCCTTCTGTCAATAGGAGCCTCCACACGACAGGAATTAGACTTTCAGAAAAGCTTTGGAAGAGACCTTTTAGATGCCCACAATCATGTAAAAGAATATGTGAGGGTAATAACGAGCAGTGGTCAATCTATCCCTACTCAAGGCGGCTTCATGTCCGATCCAAATCAAGCTGGGAAGTCTTCTTCTCCAGCCAATGCTGAAGCTGAGGCAGCACTGAATCAAGCCTGGGATCTTTATTACCAAGTTTTTCGGCGTATCAACAAACAGGCAAGTGGCGCCTGCTGACCTTTTCCACCTGTTTGATATTTTTTGATCTACCAGTGAACAGTCTGGATGTCACTGGTACAGAAGTTTTGTAATTATTGCCGCTCTCCACTGTTCTGTTTGGAAATTTTTTCTTAGTTTTCCGTGACGCCCACACTAAATGATAATCTCCTTTGCCTTCATTACAGCTTCCTGGAATGACAACACTTGAACTGAATCAGTGTTCGCCGGCACTAGACAACGCGCAGAATCTAGAGTTGGGTGTTCCTGGTTCATACCGAGTTGATGGTAGCTATGTCAAAATCCAAAAATTCATTACAAGTGTACAGGTAATCACAAGCAAGCAGAGACCAAGGAAAATTACAATCAGGGGCAATGATGGAAAAGACTATGTATTTCTTCTGAAAGGGCATGAAGACTTGCGCCAAGATGAGCGCGTGATGCAACTTTTTGGCTTGGTCAATGCCCTTCTAGCTAGAGATCGGAGAACAAACAAACATGATTTGAACATTCAGCGCTATGCCATTGCTCCTCTATCACACAACGCTGGTGTGGTAGGATGGGTGCCGCATTGTGACACTTTGCACTGCTTGATAAGAGATTATCGGGAAGGTAAAATTCCTCTCAACATGGAAAACAGAGAGATGATGAACTTGGCACCAAATTATGACTCATTGACGGCCATGCAGAAAGTTGAGGTTTTCACTGAAGCTCTTGAGCGAACTGTGGGAAAAGGAAACGACCTCTATGAAGTGCTTTGGATTAAAAGTACAAACAGCGAAGAATGGCTTGAAAGAAGAACAAATTTTACTAGATCCTTGGCTGTCATGAGCATGGTTGGATATATTCTAGGCCTAGGCGATCGGCATCCTTCCAATTTAATGTTGGATCAAATCAGTGGCAGAGTGCTTCATATTGATTTTGGAGACTGCTTTGAAGTTGCAATGCACAGAGAAAAATTCCCTGAAAAAGTCCCATTTAGGCTTACCAGGATGTTGACTCGAGCAATGGAAGTATCTGGAATAGAAGGAAGCTACCGAAGTACATGCGAGCGAACAATGTCAGTACTGCGCGACAACAAGGACTCTCTGGTAGCAATGCTGGAAGCATTTGTGTATGATCCACTTATTAGCTGGAGGTTATTGGATCAAGCTTCAGGAGAGATTGAACAAGAGGAGAGTGAATCCAATGCTGAAGAAAAGGATAATAGTACTACTGGGGCAGAATCAGCATCAAATCTAGATGCACCTATTGTGACCACCTCACACAGTACACTTCCAGAACCCATTCGAGAAGTCCCAAATGAAGATGGTGATGATGAAGATGATGATAAGAAAGGAGAATTGTCCGAAAGCAGCAGCATTGATTCCCAAGCAGATTCTTCTGCTTCAAGAGTAAACGCTCCAAATCCTCCAGCCATCAAGCCACCACCGTCTGAAACACCATTCTCAACTTCACATGCCAAATCCCTCCAAATGTATTCAGAAATGAAGGCTTTGGCTGCAAATCTTAGTGCTTCTTCAAGAATTGCAAGTATCACAGGGGGCAATATTAGTGCTGTAGTTGAAGGGTCAACAGCTCGTTCAAGGATTGATAAGAGTGTTCGCCAACGTGAACTGATGAGTTTGGTCGACGGAGATAGTGGTGCTGAAAATGAAGAAGCATTAAATGAAAGAGCGTTGAAGGTTATTCGTAGAGTCCAGGATAAACTCACAGGGACTGACTTCCATGGCCCTGAGGAGGCTGTAGACCCCCTTGATGTTCAAGATCAGGTGCAACGCCTGATTGTTCAGGCCACCAGCAGTGAAAACCTGTGCCAGCTTTTCATAGGATGGTGTGCATTTTGGTGAGTCATTGTTGTTCTTCAACCCTTCAAAGCATGGCTAAGATATTGTTTAATCAATAAAAAATCATATAGTCACAAATGATAGTACTGTACATTATGTGGATCTTGTTGAGTGACTAGGTTGATAAACTATTTCTCACCCATGCCAATACCAATGCTGTTTTGGGAGATTTATCTAGATCCTTCCCTGTTTCCTTCCATTTTTTGAATTGTAAATGCTAAAACAGAATTGTAATACAGACAAAGTCATGTTGTACTGTTCAAATTGCTTTCCTCACCCTGAAGCACACATGTAAGCAGCCTTAAATTTGTCTGTAAGAATGCAAGCTTACATTGTAAGACACACATCTAAACACACAACAAACCCATTAGCTCTTATACAAAGGCAGTCGTTCAGTAACAGTCTGCATACATGTCATTTAGTATTGTTGTTCTAAATGCCTTGAGATTACTTGTCTCAATGTAATTGCACATTTTGGCACAAAAATATGAACGCACGTTTTTTGGGGGAGGTCGAAAAAAAAATAATAAGCCCCCTTGTGTTTTGATCAATGTCACTGCTGTACTGATATGTCACCTCCACATGAACCAATGCTTATTTTCATTTTTTGTAACAGTCAATGTTTGTAATTCAATTTTAGTGTGAGCAAAAGTAAGATTAAGTAATATGAAAGTATCATCTGTGATTCAAATGAAAACATCCTTGGAGTACTAACAACCTATTGGAATAGTATTGTTATTTCTAAAGATAATGTGAAGACTAAGTGTTCTGCCTTAATTATTCTCTTGCTGCCAACACGTGCATGAAATTATTTTTTTGACAAAGCTATTGAATGATCAGATAATAGGGAACATAAATATCTATCTTCAACAATAATGAGAGGGGAGACAATATGTATCACTTCATTCTCACTTCATTCTCACTTCACTCTCATTCAAAACAATCAAAGTAAATTGCTTTCAACAACTGTGTAATCCTGATTTGGACACTGTCATAATAGGGGAAAATCTCATGCTTTGGGGCAGAAAAAGACTCACAGATATCCTAAGAAACAATCAAGAGTTCATCAAAAATAAGAATTTGGTTACAATAAGGAATCAATACATTGGTAAGCTACAAGTTAACAATATTATAATCAACTAGAAGTCTGATAATAAACAGTGCACAAGTAGGACAAGTAATCCATTCTTTTATTCATCAAAGAAATTGTCAATATTATTTCTTAGTAGATCTAAAAAGAGCCAAAAGCCCAAAAATACAAACTTTCATAGAAACAGATACCTTCAAAGAATTGAACCAATCAAAATTAAAATTGCCAGTGACACACACTGGATTCATTGTGGGGATATTTTGACATATTAATGTTTCTAATGAGCAAAATATGGATTTTAAATCCTGGCTTTCCTGTCTGAGGTATGCTTGAGTCCTTCAATGATCCTTGATAAATATGTCTCATCTGTGTCGAGTCTAACCACTCAACCACCAGCTTGAGCTGGTGGTTGAGTGGCTAGACTCAACAAAAGTAACACATGAAACATGCTATGTACTGGATTCAATTCCCCGGTCCGACCTGAGCAGTCCTGAGCCTCCTGCTCCTGCTTGTACAAAGCCATTGGTGGTCGGGCGATTGGGTTCTGGTCATTCATCCACGAAACACACGCCCAGAGCATGCTCATGCCAGTATATGTTTCGCACATCTGTGCGCCGGTTTGAGCTACAAGGTCCGCCCTTGGGGTTATCATGGAGCACGTTTGCGCGTGTTTTGTGTGTTACTTTTGTTGAGTCTAGTCACTCAACAAGAAAGCATTATTTGCTTTTGAACATATAACTTTGTTCTAGCATGCGCAACTTAATGTTCTAACAAATTGTGAGCATGGTATTGCTGCATTATAGTTTTATTCAATTTTGTGGAGTCCAAACTCTGACCAAACAAGAATAAAAAGTTTGTTACAGCATGACTGTAGATCAGCCTTGTTTAAGTTTTGAGTCAGATCATACAAAATATTCACAATAAATTGTCTACCAATGTGACTAAGTAAACATTCCCATGATTGCCTACAGGTAAAAGTATACTGTTTGCATGATGATGCAAAGCAAAGAAAAAGGCAGACCTTTGGGGACACTCAATGAGACCTCTAATAGTTTTATTATTCTCAGTTATTTGACTTTGCATCTGCTTAAACAAAAAAATACTGATGTGGCCATCTATACTGTCACCCTCCCTCATAAAAACACAACAAAATAAACTCCCCTCTGTCTTCTACCTCTAAGTACATCTATCTTGATGATTATTGCCATCACCTGAACATCCGGAATTTGTTTTTGTAAAAAAAAAATCCTGTATTTTAACCAATAATACACTATGATTTGCTGTAACAATACAAGACAGGTAACGGTGGGAGTGGGATCACCAATACCACAAGTACCCCTCCTTGAAGGCAGAGGTAACCCCTCAGTATGAAAAACCATTCCATAACCAGGAGGTAAAGGGTCATTGAGAATGGGTTTCAACAATCATCTATCAGTTTGGAAACTCCACAACAACATAAAATGTGACTTATTCTCCATGCTTTTAGGTATTAGATAATGAGAATAAAAAAATTGTTAATATGATTTTTGAAAAATAATTGGTAAACAAAAGCTCTATTTTTAAATTATTATGACCATGATGGTTGTGAATGATTGAACCTATTTGAATAAATGAAAATAATAAACCTCAAAATAAATCAATTGAAGGGAGTTGTTTGACAGCTTTATTTTCACTCATAAAAATATTATTGATTTATTTATTAACAACATGGGTTGACTTGAACACTGTTTTTGGCAAGACAAATACAAACTCAAATTTCTGCATATTGGTTTTTCAACTGTCCTTCTATTTTTTAAGCTAATACTGATAATGTATTTATTGAACTCAGAAGCATATGAGAAATCAGAGAAAGTGAGTGGGCCATGGCTATAATACAAGAGCCAATCAAAAAATTATTCTCATTTTCTGGAACTCAATTTTTTCAATAATCCAACATTGATGTTTCACCTTGTATCACATTTCAATTTTCAGATTGATTTAGAGATACTGTGTGTGATTTGGAAATTGAAAATAGATCAATTATTAGAGCATCTTGAAAAGCCTTGTCTCCCATGTATCCCATAAAAAAGCTACAAATTGCTATGATGAAAAATAATTTGAAGATGATGTTGCAATCACTTTGCAAACCATAAATGGTGGAAGGAGTGATTCAACACCAAAGATACAGTATGTTTACAGAAATATGAAGAGAGAAGAGAGTCACAAATTAAGACCAAATATAAGCAAATTACAAAAATACTATTGTCAAATATAAAACATGTATTTTCCAAACAAAAATATAGAAATCACCCAACACATATCACAAATAATGAATATGTTAAATGAACATCACTAGAGCAAGTCATGGCTTGTTTGGAGAATCTACGTACAAATTCAAGAGTGGGGCAACAAAATTGACACAAAAATCAATACATAATACATTATGGATATCTTTATTTTGCAATTTCATACTATGTTCTCTCTCTGCTCTGTTAATCAGTATTGACTTCAAGCAATTTGTTATACAAAGATAAATAAAAATAGTAGTAATGCAAGTGTAAAAGTGATGATATCATTGGGTTGGAGTGGAATGAATCTCATCACATGGGGAATTTGTCAAACTAAGAGGCCACCAATTCCCTCAGAATTCAAAACTAAATACATTTCCAACCCAGTCTCTCATGGGGCCTGACTTGGCTCTTTGAAACACTTACAACTCTGTAGTAGTAACAGTTAACAGAACAAATAGAGGGTGATATAATTGTTTTAAAAATTTTGTTGGCACTATTTGATTTTTTAAACTTTTAATAATTTATCTGCCAAATAACAGTAAACAACTAATGAAATTAATTCAGTTTCTCCCAATTTTCAATGGATAACAAAAATCTGGCTATTTTAATCCTTTCTTGCTTATTAGACATGATCCACATGTGTAAGAAAACCTAGTAAAAGCAAAAGGATACAATGGATCATGAAGAGAAGAACCTGGAGTTACTATGCCAAAAATCAAGAAACCAGTAAATGATTTACTAAGGAAGTGAATTGAATAATAATTTACGAATCATTGACAAAACATAAGGGTCTACATTAAAATGACAAATTTATTCATTAAATACCAAAACTCTAAATCATTTTTAAGGAATATGTTCATTTTTGAGCAACACAAATTCTCATGTGCTCAGTGGAAAATAGTCTGGACATAGGACTATGTCCATGATTTTGAGCTGGTCACAAGGACATTGGAAACCATGTTCTTGCATGTTCCATGAAGGAAATGAGTTTTTCATGTCTGGAATCCCACTGCTAGTGCACAAAGCTTTTTTCCTGCATGAACACACTGTATGTGCTCTTGGAATGCCCATCATATCTCTACACCAAAAGACAAACATACAAAAACACAGGATTACATCCAGTGATCTGCCACCACAAGCAGTCACCACCAGCAGTCACCGCCATCCCACACCACCAGCCACCATCACCACTAAAACTACCTCTGCCACTGTCAGCATAATTCAGATATTTGAATTTGTTATCCATGATGAGAATGGGAGCAATGCAAATGGTATTGGATGGAGAAGCTTGGATTTGGACTTGATGTGGAAGATTTGAAACCTTCTGACTTAATCAGAGTGCTCAACAGGTTTTGCGCCAAGTCTTGAGATAGTTGGTGTAGAATTTCACTGAAACAAGATCACAATGTGAAATAATATCAATCCACAATAAATTTATTAATTATTATCTTATTTTCAGCAAGATCCCTGCAAAAAGATGCTTCTGAGTGTTCAACATTAATGATAGGAATAGTACATTACCCGTGCTTATGACACTACCGCATTCTCATGTAGGCATTTTTTTTCTGAAAGTTATGATAGTGGCAAAGAAAAATTTTCTTTGTTCATTTGAAAAAAATCAAAACCATGAGTACCTAAGAACATACTGCCTTCTGTCTCAAAAACTTTCTGAAGTATTTTTTGCTTCATACTCATATCTGTACAATTACATAAGTATGTGAATTGTATACATTCAAAAGTACAACATAGGGTATATTCTACATACATTACTTTACTTATTTCAATTGTTTTATCCTTATTCTACATGATATGCATTCAAAAGTACAACATAGTGATCTATTGTACATACCATATTTACCTATTTCAGTATTGTTTTATCCCTATTCGGCAAGTCCTACCTATAGATTGCAATAGTACTGCAAAATAATTTGCATTTTTGAGGAAAATGTGATGAGATTTTTACAGTCTTACTCTTTGAGATTGATATATTGTCAATCCTTAAATAGTGAATATTTTAGAAGGGAAACAATTGTGTTGCTTTTTAGATTACAATTTGTAGTAAGCAGGGATTAGAAATATTAAGAATAGGCAATTGCCTTTTGGAGAGAGCACAACAAAACTAACTTTTATTTTTATGGAATTCAAAGTGACAGCTGACTGATCTACTTACCCAAATTTTTGATGTATGAGCAACAAAAATACACAGGCTTCCCCTTTGCCATGGAACATTCATGGCAAGTGTAATTATTCTTAAGGCCCTGTGGTACCTTGGCTGTTGTGTTAGTCTTCCCTGGGCAGCCAGGGTGCCTACATGTCCCACGGGTCCTTGCAGCAACAGCACCAAGATTGCAGAAATCAATGGAAGCAGTGCTGTCTTTAGGAGTTTCTGAGACAGTCTCCTCTTGTAGTACCACTTCCTTCTCTTTCTCGACACAATCAGTGCATTATCAGAGAAGTGCACCATGAGCTTCACCAGAAAATGGTTGCTTTAAACCAAAGACATTTGAAACATCTCTGACATGTGGTGGGAAGATGGGACAAAACCATCTCATGGAAGCACTCTTCTGACAGAAATAA
>JALLOT010000658.1:305-18610 GCA_036939595.1 Thalassiosira livingstoniorum
TACAAAATGCAAATATGGACATAGCAATAGAAATGAAAGTGTTCTGATGGTGCCCAAGCCTATTTGTTGATCTACTATCATGTTAGAGGTACTATTCTGAAGTGTTTGCATCACTGGATAGGAATAAAAAATTTACTAACAGCTACCTAGTAAAATACAATCCACCAGTCAAGTCATAAAAAGCTGGTAAGTTCCAAGAGGTAAAATTGCTGTGAAATCATAAAGTAATGACTCAGTGGGATGCAGAATCACAATTTTTGCACAGTTTGTTCTTGTTCTATCATTTTACTTCCTTGGATTGTTTTTATTAATCAATACCTTTAAATGTTAATTTTGAAAACAGTTGCTTTTGATTGTGTACAGAGTTGCTTAGTATTTGGCAATTTTCTATTGGATTTAGATCTAAGAAGTATTTTGGTTGACTAGTCACCTTGGTTTTTTCTTTATCTTTTTTCCCATTAGAAGTTATGCTTCAATCCACATCCAATCCCAGTCTAATTGTGGGAGGTGATAGATTTTTAGATATCCTAAGGTACCTACCTACCTAATCACTTCTTTTTCTTGTTCTCTCTCCTTTGCTGTACATACCAATTGTAGGTGACTGAGAGTTGCAAGATTGTTGATTTTTAATTACCTTTCAAAAACAATATTCAAGGGAATAAAATGCTCTAGATACCATATGAACTTTTTTGAATTGTAATACAGCTCACTTTGTATGTTTTTGATTTGTAGTACTTTACTGCTCCATTAGAGACGTACAAAATCAAAAATTCAAATTTCTATTGTGTTGGTGTATTCTGCCAAAAATGTTAAATATCTACTGCTGAAAATCAAAAATAGTTGTTTTCTTTTTCACCATGTTTGTTCTTTACCTTATATCCTAGATGTGAAATTTTTGAAATCCTAAGGAGGGTAGTGCACTAATTCCGTATCATTTTTTTAGTATGAATTGAGATTTTTGAGCCTTTGTCATGTATAGCATCGAATAATATTTTTGTTCTAATTCCATCCAATCTTAATTTAATGGTTATTGTCAACAATGGCTGTTTTTTTCACTTTGATGAGTCCATGCAATGATGCCACCCTTCAACACTCCCAGTACCAACATCAATAATGTGTTGCAAAATTCTCTACTGTATCCTTCATTTGTATGCCCCCAACAGGGACACATACTACCGACAACTGCTGTACCTGCTAGAGCACAAATTGGCACCATTGTCCACCTCCATTTTTTGCTCTTAATGAGCTATTCCTCTTCTCTCACGGGACAATTCTACCAGATACTACAAAATAGGAGTTAGTTTGATTGTCATCTGTTTTGTTTTATGTCCAATTCCCCCTCATTCTTCTGTAATCTTTGGGCTTAAATTTTCAATTATTGCTGTCACCAGTCCTGTTACTATCTTGACAGTTCAAATACTGTGACATATGAATTTAAATTTAACTGATCGTTGATTACATGTTGTTTACTAAAGTTAATTTTTCTTGTGGGGGAGAGGCAACACCTTATTTTGCCATGTTGGAGGGTTAATATATTTTTCATTCTTTGGCACCATCACCAACTGGGAGTCCAATGCAAGCACATGTCATTTTGGTTTGGGGGAATTTGGGGGTAAAGTTTTGACAATAACAACCATCAAACCAATATTTTTTCCATCAATTTTGAAGGGGGAGCAACAACAAAATAAGTAATGTGTTAGATTTTTGTATATTTTTTACATGTCACCATTACTGACTGGAAGCATATTGACTACATGGTATTTTGGATCATTTTGGGGCAAGATTTGGCATTTAAAACCCAGTTGATTCTTGCTGCTTTGGAAAAAGAGCAACAATGACAAGAAGTTTGCCTAACAATGGTAGTGCCTGTGAACCCTGGCTCAAATTCCAGTCAAGGGGGTAAGTCTTACTCCAATGAAATGCACTTGAAAGGCATCAAACTTTTGATAAATGAAGTGAAACTTGACTTGCAAGAGTTGAATGTAATTCTTGAACAGCATGCAGTTCCATCCCTGATCACCTGCATCTGATGAATCAACCAACTAAACGGTGCTCATAATCAAAAAACCATAATCATAATGCTGAGAGTGAGCTAATAAATGAATGGCTTGTATGTTTGGTCATATACTGCACCATATATCCAAAGGTAATTGTTGATTAACACCCAACCTATCTTTTCAATATATAACAAGCTCTAAAATTGCTTCTGTTTTTTCTTCCTCTCAAATCCATCAAGCTCTGGATGTTTTGGGTTTCACATTAAATGATGTAGGGAGCACAAAATGCTGCACCATTGGTTCTACCTCCAAGTCAACCTAACCAAACTCAGCATGTACCACTTCCTTGTGCAGAGCTCTTTGGAATTGCTCATATTCAAATCAAGAATGTTATTGATTTTGATCATACTCTAGGATACGAAACCAACTATCTTGAGATGTGATGATGACAGTGTTTACAATCATTATTAGAAGTGTATGAAAAGAGGGAGGGTAAAGGGAACACTTTGAACCTCTACAATTATCTGGAATAAGTAATTTATTATCTCAGGACTTACCTCCCTGGGAACTTTTTTGTTTTACAATAGACAACCTAAATATTCACCACAACACTGCCATCATGAATTTGATCATTGACTAAGGCCATTACTATGTGTACCAATCTCTTTAATGTTAATGGTTGTATGATGGGTCAATTAAGTACATGTTACTTGATATCATTATTTATGCTTTTATACTTTACTCTCATCTCATTCAGGCTTGAAAACAATGAGTGATTTGGATAATGCCTTTGAATTGAATAGACAATGACTTGGGACCATGCATCAATTATTTTGTACATTATTTATGGTTTGAGGATTAGAGCTATAATATTGTTGTTCTTATTCAAATTTTGACTGAAAATTATTAAGCTTGTGTAGTTTCTTGATAGAAGAAAAATATATATTAGTTGTTGATTTATCATAGGTAATAAATCCAAGGACTAATTTATTTAAATTGCTTAAATGGTATTTCTAAATATTATACAGTCTAATTCAAGGGAATCAATTATAGAAAGTATTACTCAAAATCTATCATCTTTTTCTGGATCCAAATACAAGATTTTAAAGATCTTGTGAGTTATTTTTACCAAATTCCTTACCCACAACAAAGTCATCAACTTTCTGAGTGACAGTTGTATTGGAATATGTAGCCATATCAGATAAGAGGAAAGCATAGACTTTGGCAATGCTGGGAGTGACATTCTAATCTTTTCTGGCTTTCTTACAAAGCATCAAATCAACCTTTGACAAAGTACTTTGACTTCTTCTGCTTTCTAGCATATACTGGTGGAAAGACAGAAAGAGGGATTGCTGCATTATTCTGATTCCCAGTATGCACTGTTGGGAGTCAAGGGTAAGAGGAGGTGCTGTCAAGACATCTTGTAATTCAAGTTTGCCTCTTTTTGATGTTGGTGTCAAACAATCATTCATCTATCTAGTTGGAGTCAATAGATTCACAATCACTGCAAGACCAGTTGACTTTGGACCATTGTTTTGTACTACATATGATTCAATGGGACAGTCTTTACAAAAGCTTGAGTATCAACAACAGTACCATTTACATCCACAAGTGTTCAACCATCAGGAACTTGCACTCTTTCCATCTGCTTATGGTATTAGACATGCACTTTATATGGAGGAGAATTACAAGCAACTTTTACCATTGTTTTGGATAACCATGCTCCTTTATAACAGATTGGACATCTAACCACTGATCCTTCCCTCTTTTTACATTCTGTTATATTTTTTCTTTTGCAGATGAAGTGACTTCATGGTCATTCAACCCTGTATTCAGCAATTGCTTCCTTTTCTCCTCATTGCCTATTTCTTTCTCTCCACTCTTGAGCTTTATTTGTAATGCACTCCTCCAAAAATAATTTGACCCACATACATATGATGTGGCATCCACACCAACAAGTTTGACTATTTCTAATTTCATAATATTGTGTCCTTTGGTACAAAGACTTCAGAGCATAATCCAGCTCACAGTTGAGAAAAAACTTGCATGCAACAAGCTTTGGCAAAAGACAAAAGGCAATCACCTTTTCCTTTCCATCAAATGATGTTCCCATGCAAATTCCATTTTTTAAGTATTTCAAATGTCTGGAAAGTTCACTGTACTCCTCCTGTACTAATTTATTGCACTCATTTTTTATGCTCTTTTGATTGCCATGGAAAGTTTTAGATTTAAGACCATGGAGTCACCATGACAATTGAACTTGAATGACAGCACCCAGTATCCAGCATCTTTCTTCCAGCATAATTTTGAGCAAGATCCTGCAATCAGCACTGAATGACTTGTTGGATCTGGTTTCAGGCATCACTATGGCTATGGCTCATTTGATTGTATTATTCTCTCCATTGTAAATGGAAGCATTGAAATGAATGTACCACTATTTTAAGTGCCATGGAAATACTTAATCCCAGATGCTGGTCAATGTCAATCAAATTAGCAGATTCATCTAATTTGACACTTCCCTCATCATATCACAGTCACAGCTACCACTACAAAGAATTCAAATAGCAATCTTACGGACTTCATATTTCAAGAATCAACATACATGGCCTTCAACAATATCATTCACAGGCATGCCACACACCATTATCAATGTGATCTTGGTTGTGGCTCATTTTTTGATGCCATGGTCCATTGTCACCTGACCATTTTTTGCATTGTTTTGTTCATGAATCCTCTGGTACCTAGGTACCTACCTCATTTATTGTATTTTTGTCAATTGTAAGGAATGCTCCTATTTTTAGTTTGAGACAAATTGCTGGCCATGTGTCCATCACATAATATCCCACACAGTCTCTGAAAAATATGGGTCCTGGGTCCTAGGTCAAATTATGATGGTTATGGATCCAATGATCATAGTCCTCACCATCCCTGATATGACCTTAAAAGAAGAAAGTGCATCTTGGAATTTTTGTCTTTGTTGCCCCCAATTTTGGAGTATAATTTTGAGGCACTATCTTTGTTGTCATCAGGATTGTGAGTGCTAGTGCTATTGTTATTATCTTTGTTGTTAATTAGGTTGATCACATTGTTGTTGAAACAATTGGGAGTGGAGTCAAGGGAGTCATGGATGGAATTTATCCCTCCATTTTGTTTTCTTAAGGTTAAAGGTGTTCCAAGCAGACAATAGATTTGTTGTGTCTTGTTCATTTTATGAGCAACTTGGTTTTGATGAAAGATTTTTTTCCTTGTTACATCCACTGACAACAATGAAGATGATGTGATCAGGTGTGGGGATACATTGTTGATGTACTTAATGGTGTCACACACTTCTACTCTCAAAGACAGTGTATTTTCTAAGTGGCCCACCATCAAAGTGAAAATTTTGGCAAATTAAAAATATGGTCTGCAGCATAGTTGAAGATAATTATCAACTCATTTGACAACTTGAGGTGAAAATGATTCTTTAAGCTAAATTAGTAAATCTGGCTTTGGGTTTTCAAGACTGAAACTAATTCTTTGATGTTAGCCTGGATGATATCATGTTTGGAGTGATGATTAGTATGTTTGGAGTGATCTTGATGTCTTTCTAATTCATAAAATTGTTGGATCGATAATGTGCTTAGCATGTTGTACTTCCAAGTTTGAAATAATTTTGGACCAACAAACCTATTTTTTGTATTTTATGGTAAAAAGTATTTTTATATAAGTTAAAGGTCAAGTTGATTTTTGAATTGGATGATATTTTTGTGCCAACTTATGAGATTCCAAGAAAATTGATAGAATCTTGGATCTATGAGAGAGATTCTCATCACAGCATTTTCACAAACAAATTTTTGTCCACAATAAATGAGCAGTGATGACATGTCTTTAATTGTTTGTAGAGTGTGCTCAGCTACATTGTGCACATCTGGTTGTTCCAAATCAATGTCATTTTTTGATTCTGTTCCACAATTGTTTTGATAGCATTTGAACATTACTTATCTAGAACTTGAATTTTGGGGGTGAAAGATTTTTCATTGAGATTCTGGTACAGTAGTCCCAAAATGAACCATAATATCTCTCTTGACTACATATGTTTAGCTTATGGCATTTACATTATTGAAAGTCTTTACAGAAATACTATATGAGTTTCTGTGGTGGGAAATTACTAAAAGGTGTTGTGATGGGTCAGGATAGATGTTTCTTGTTGATTGTCAGCAAAGATGATGAATCAAAACAAATGATAGGATGCCCATGTGTCTTTGATGAGTGTGGATTGTCTGAATTAGTTTGTGCTCTGTCATTTTCTTGTTGTTCTTCAGTCTTTTTCTGGATCAGAAACTATTTGGAATTTGATTTATATGTCTATTTATAGTTGACGTAAAGAGAGGTATTAGATCCTCTGATTACTACAGCTTCAGTTGCAAGCCCAGGAAAAGTTAAAAAATGATTGTTCTGATTTTTTTGATGAGTGTTGTTGAGTTTGGAGAGGCAAGAAAAAGTATTGATGAAATCATTTCTCTGGTGAGATTTAAAATTGGTAGCAGGATGGACATCATTGATTTGGTGCTGAAAGATCCAAAAATAATTAAAGTTTATTATCTTCTCCTGGAATTCTCATCAGGGGGACTAACAAAAGGCCTGTGTTGATAGCTAGACCCATAAAGTAGTATTCTGCCAATAAGCAGAATAACAAGATATTCAAGCTAAGCTACAACTGTACAACCAAATTTGAAAAATTTTCTGATGTCAATTGGACTTTTATTTTTTAGGTTGCAAGGGATAAGTTCTTTGGTGAACTGCTTCAGATTCAGAGTAATGGTGAGAGGTTTTTCTCTAATGCCTTCTAATAGGATTAAATTTATCATGATATTGGTAAGATGGATATTTTTACTGTGGGATAAAGTACTAGAAAGTAACCAGTAGGTCTTGAATCAAATACATCATAATTATTATTATTCATGCACCCACTTTAAAGTATGTTTTCTGCATATAAGAGGCTATTTTTTTAAATAGGAAGTCAGAGCACATGATGATGGGGTGCTGTGTAATTTGTATGGATTAGAATTAAGAGACATGCTTCCACTAATATCAACTCCTGTTGCTAGACATCCAATTGAAGGTCAATGGACTGTGTGTGCATTTTTGTTGCTGATGTCACATACTTTCTGCCTGATATGAGCTCGATAGTGTCCATAACTATACTAGAACAGGGTATGATCCCAACCAATTCTGGTCTGAAAAATAATAACTAAAAATGATCGATTGGAGCATGGAGGATTTTGAACCCTATGTTGATCAAAGTTGCTGTTGATGTTGCTGATGATGCACTGGTAGCAGTGCTGGTAGGCAGGCTTGATGTTGTTGGATATGACAACAATGTATTTCTAATTTTTCAGACCTCCATTTCCACATGTTCAACCATGACTATCCAGTATCTCAAAATGGATCAGGAGTGAAAAGTGATATGCATGTCTAGATTCTCTTTGTCTCAACACTAATCTCCAATAATAATTTTATCCTGGGATTAACTACAGGGCGTCCCTTGCAAAAAAATCTCCTTCATCTCTTTAAATGGTTTTGAGTAAACTGTAAGAAACTGTTTAGATTCTGGTTTTCATGTTTTCATTTTGATGCAGTAATTGAGACAATCACCCTTTATTTTGTAGTGTTGTCAGAAAAGAGGTTTGTTATTTTTTATTAAGGTCAACATTAATCTGCAATTTACTCTTTTTGATATTATCAAAGCATATGGTTATCATAATATGTTACTAGCCATCAAGCAAAATTTATTATTCATGCTGGCATTATTAAAACTGGTAAAGCATGGGCTGTAAACACTTCCATGGAATTTGATGCATTGAGTCCACTTGGTGAGTTGCACCAATATAAATATTACTGAAAAAATTACTGCATTTGCATCTGCTGAGGCTGATCCATGCTACTGAAGAACAAAAACTTGTTTTCTGAAAAATTCTAAAGCTCATATTCTTTTGTCCATTGGAAGAACTCAAAGATTGAGGACCATAGTTGGATGGGATTTGTGTATAAAAATGGGATGTTGATGATTTTCCTTCTCCATTTTGGTTCAACACCTGTGCTCCATAATATCTTGACACATAGGAGGATTCACAAGTATGGCAAACTTTGCTATGTACTCTTAAATTTTCTTTTTTTGATTGTTCATCCTGACTAGGACTAAACCTGCAATTAGCTTTGAACACTACAATCCTATCTTATTTGAACAAAAAGAGGAAATGTTAAAGACAAACCCTGTTACTGTACAAAATAGGTTTAAGTATAATATTAAGTGGAACAATATATCTGTGACCAACCCATATGGTTTAATGCAGACTATCTTTCTAATCAGTATTCTGCAAAGAAAAATATGATTGTGTAAGTATTCTTGATCTTTTTGACTTTGTGCTCCTGCTTGCTACAATATAATTGACATACAATATTACCATTTTCTTTCATTAGTTGCCACGATAGAAAGAATGCATGATTTTTGTCGTAATTTCTCTTGCAGCAAAAAATTGAACAGTCATTATTTTGAAAAGTTCTAAGCCTGCTATCCTCTAGATGACATTCAGAACAAGCATCATTAACACCCCAAAGAATAAATTTTGCATAATAAAATTATTTAATTTTACATCTTGTTTAAAATGTTAATAGTACTGCATGACAGTAGTCATCAGGCCAATTCCTACAAGGACACAAACTAATCTAAAGAAGGGGGTCACCATAAATTCTTCAACCCTTGGAAGGTACCACAATTCATTTACACCTCATAATATGTTTCCTTTTGCCCATTAATGTTGTCAATGCATCATATTCTTTTATCATAAATTTGAGCTGTACTTAAAAAGAACAGCAGGTTTGAGAGCAAAAAAAAACACTTAAAATTATGTACTGAAAAGATCGCAATGATTTTCAGAATAAAACATTTACTTTGCTTCATAGAGGAGAAGCAAAATATCCTTTGTAGATTAGTATCCTTTAAATTCTTTTTCGAATGTTTGCTTTTTTAGCTGATAAGTCTCATCTCAAAAAGGTTTGAGTAATTTCCTTTCATCCAATCTCTCCATTTTAAAAACAGTTATCAGTTATCAGCCACCTATGTCAAAAGACACTGATAGATTTTTGTGGTTGAACCCTTTTTGAAATCAAAACAAGTTTTCACCAAAAGTTCAAGGTGTGGCATAATTATTCTTGATATTATTCCAATCACAAGAAAATTTTGATATTGTAAGTCAGTATCTCATGGCTTTTATTACGTTTTTGTCATGATACACAGCAATCTTTGGTGGTTCAGTATTACTTTTGCATCATGCAGATGTAGAGATACCAACCAAAGTATACCCTCACGGTACTTTCTACTTCCTATATCTGAAGCATCACTGACATCATTTGCAAGCTTGCTCTTTGGGATACAGCAATCTTGTGGTGTCTTGGTTTCTAGTATTTCTAGTTTTTTTTCTTGTTTAGAATTAGAAGACCTGTCTCATTCAACAACTAGATTTTATTGGCATTAAAATGTAGATTTGTTGTTGTTAATGATATTATTAGACAATCTTTTATGACTTTATTTTCTGAGGTTTAACATGCAACTTGGGTCAAATGAGTGAATGAATACTAGTCAATTTTTCAAATAAAGTGAGAGAAAAATGAGAGTTGGAGCACAAAAAAGCAAGGCCTGGATCCCGCATGCTGCTCTTTGCTTGTTTTTGTGGCACATTTAAAACAACACTAACTCTCTTCCCTTCCAAAAAATGAATGGTACATTATTAAAGTAGACAAGAAAGGCAAAAACAATCTTCATTTAATAAATTTTAGTGCTTGTTTTTCTGCAACAAAAGATTTTAAAGGAATAACTATTGACAATGATTTTGAAAATATTACTTTTGCCTTGATGACTCACAAGTGTATTGTTGCGCTTGTGCTGCTTTATATCTGGTATCAATTATGATGTTATCTTTCCTACAGACATCAGTTATTAAGTGAAAACTCTGCTAAAAGGTACCACAAAACTTCTGCTATATTTTGGGCAAAATCCTTCTTGGATTTGCTTGTTCATTAGATCCAAAATTTCATCATGCTCTTAGATTGTCTGATTTGGATCAGGTACATGACAGTATTCTTGCAGTTCCATTATTATGAGTTTGAGACCTTCTTTTCTTGATATTCATGGTTGGTTGACTTCTTTTCCACCCTTTCTATTCTTTCTTACCCCTCATTCTGTAGCATGTGATAGAATAGATATGGATATAGAGAATCAATTGGACTTTCATATATCTAGGTAGACTCTTTTTGTGTAGGTTTGGCATAGGTCCTGACCAGGTGGGTGAAAAAAGCCTTGCTGGATACATTTTTATACCCAAAGACTGGGTGCACGATTGCTTTTAACATTTGGTTCCAGACTGCTTTCTGTACCACCTGATACTTGAGGTACGTTTGGTAGTCAATTTCATATTGTACTTTCATTCTTGTCATAAGTTCAGTAGAAGCCCCAACTGGGTAAATAAGTTGGCCCGGGTTGACTGGGGCAATGAAGGGAACATTGGATACTGTTTGGTATGTGTTGGGAGTCATTGTGAGGACCGTGTAGCCATGCTGGCTGCCACTGAGGGGTGTTTCAACTGCAGCAAGATTTTCGAGCACCTGATGGTGCATTTTCTTGAGGAGAGCATAGATCAGGTGACCGGGGACCAAAAGGTCAGTATAAGGGAACTGAGAGGCAACACTCTTGACTGTTTGATCGATTGCCATGGTTTTGTGACTGACTAGATATAATAGCTTACCTCTGTTGAACACATACAAGATAAGATCTAGTCAGTCATGAGGTAAGCTATTTTATGAGTGGCTATATCTAGCAAAACAACAACTTGGGTCTGACTGTGAACCTTTTGCCTTGCCAGCTGCAGTCTCCTGGGGCAAATGTGACTGGCTCTGCCACATGGGACTTGAGCTGGCGGGACTGGGTTTAACAATGGTTATTATGGTGTCAAAGGATTTCCAATTTGTAAATGGACTTATGACCACTATTTTCCTTATCTTCCTCAATTATGTTCTATTTTAAAAACTTCACTGTACCATATGAGAGAGCACTGATGGCATGCCATAGCTCTTCAGTATTACACTGATTTTATATGTGTGGCTTGCTGCTAAAAGAAAGTGTATTCTCCTGCAGCACTTAGAAACATGCTCAACTAGTTCTTTGTAAAAAGATTCATAGAATGATCATCTCTCTAAAAGCAGCCATTTCTAAAAAAATCAAGCACTGAGTATTTTAGCACCCACATCACTTCTTCATTGCTTTCACTCTCCTTTTCATCCTCAGTAACATCATATAGCAACAACTTGAGCTCCCTCCAGTGCATTTCATCCCACCATAATATAGGTGGATCATAAGATCCCCCAAACCTCCTTGTGTACATCTTGCATTTTACCCATTTCAAAGAAATACTTGTGGACTACACTGATAACAGTCATGATTAATCTCAGGTTGATTCTTGCTCCTCAGACCAGAACATCCAATTACATATATCTTCATCAAAGTTAAAGCAAAATAATAAAATGACACACTGCAATGTTAGGTGTGTTAAAATCCACAATTTTGTTTCAATTGATTTGATTATCAAATCATAGGATTACAAACTCTTCCTAAAAGGTGACTATATTTTGCTTCAGAGCCTCTCATGGCTCCTCTGCTCTCCGTTTGTTTGATGATAGTACCTTTGATTTGTACATATTCAATCTCAGGTTGAAAACTTACTCTATTCATGCCTGGGTATGTTAAATACCTACAGATTGATTGAAGAATGGAATACTTCCTCCTTCCTTGCTTAATCTTATTTTGCATGTTGGTTATTTAATTGAATATCTTATGTGCTCATATGAGTGCATGATGCTTTTGTACTCATGACACTATAGGGACCATAATCTTGAGTTGTTGATTATAGACAATGATGGACACAATCATTTGGAGTGCTAACTAATTGGAAATTAGAAAAGAGTTAGATGACTGTGTACAGTTTGTGTCCTCAAAGGACAATAATGACTAAACTATTATATCCAACTAAAACTCAGGAACATTTTTACTGTCAAGGACATCTATCACAAAGTCTATTTGATTTTGCTTTTATGTGCTGTTTGTTGCAGAATGTTGTCTATCTGTGAGCTCCAATAGGTTATTTTGCAGGATTCTTTGTTGGTTAAATTTCATAACCTTATATACAGAAAATGATTTTCAGATGTATGTCTTTTACAGTTGATATAGCTCCTTCCTGTAGATTACAATTTATAAGTTTACCTATACCTATATGTTGATCTATTTATTAACCTACATATCCATCTTTAGATTTGTTCACCAGTAGGATATTTTGCTTCTTATTTTGTGTACTTTAAAGTCCTTTCACTTTCTGTTGAATATTCCATTGTCTTTTAGGCTCTATTGTAGGCTTTATTGTAGGTTCTACTGTAAGTAATTTTTAAGTTCTATTGTAGGTTCCAGTGACAAGTTCTATTGTAGGGTCTATTGTATGTTCCATTGTATGGTTTAATGTTGTTTGTTTGTAGGTGTAGGCTCTACATTGAATTATACTTTTCAGATTTTTTTGCAAACATTGATTTAAAGAAGCTTTGTATTTTGTACTGTTTTTTTGTTCTACCATTTTGTAGAACATTTTAAATGTTCTTGCTTTAAAAAAATTGTTATGTATGAAATAAATATACAGATTTCACTGTATTTTTACGTTTGTTTTTGTGTGTGTTAAAAACGTTATCTCTTAGGACAGGATAAATAGAAAACTCAAAACTTCTTTGTTCTTCACGCAAACAAACAAAGAGATTACACCTAAAATTAAACACACAAATCAGAAAAAAACAACACAATATACATGTCCTACATTGGAATTAAACAGCTATAATGTTTTATAGTGTTATGATGAGCCCCACTGGTTAATCATTATTTTTGAAGGGCTCATTTTTAATTTGGTTTTTGTGTCAGTCTTTGCATGGGATTTTCAATTTCAATATGATTATTTTTCTTTAGCTTTGCCTTGAACCTGAGATGGAACAAGTACAGCACTTCCAGTTGATATGATATGATTGGACCTCAATGTCAACAATTCCAAACCTACCAATCAAAAGAACATTGAATACAAAAAACTCATCAGAATAATTTCATCAATGAACAAAGTACCACTCCAACTTGTTTGAGCATAAAGTGAAAATTTCAAAATTTCACCAAAAAAGGAGATGGTCCAACATCAACCAATTCAAATACTGTTTCACTTATTGTATGAGAGTGGTAAATGCAATGAAGCACTGACACCACACAATTCACTGTACACTGAAAAACTTCCCAGCAGCTCCATCAGAAGGATTACTCAGTCAACAAATTCAGTAAGTAGGTTTATATGCAAACCATGCTCACACTCACATGAATGCTTGTTCTTTCCAGCAGAAGAATCAAGGCTTGTTTGTTGTTATGATGGTTCTTTCCAGCAGCATTATCAAGGGTTGTTTGAACCCCCCTGACTGCATGGCATGGGTGATTCTGAAGCAATGCTGGAAGCTGGAAGGTGGAAGGAGGATAACAAGCATAATATTATGTGCAATTGAAAGCAATCTTATGTGGAAAAGCAAAAATTGGCGCGACAAAGTTGACAAAAATAGTAATGTACTAATTCCTAAATGAAAGTGCCATATGTACGATCGCTATTTTTTTCAGCGACCATGAAAAAAGAATCCGAAAAATCTGCGAAAATCAACAAAAAACAAACACCAAAATAGAAGTCAGCCAGTCGCCAGTCGCCAGTCGCCACCATGATGGAGATTGAACCAGCCGCCGACCAACCCACCCACCACGACTCCAACAATGACAACGACCCCAACAACGAAGAAGAAGATGACGAATACCCCCACCACAACCACCTCACCGACAGCACCGACCACCAAACCGACCATAGCAACGTCCACAACACCGACCACACCAACGAACACCCCCAAAACGACACCACCACCGCCCCCTTCCCCGCCAAACTCCACGCCATCCTCACCATCATCGAATGCGATGGCCTCTCCCACATCATCTCATGGACCCCCTCCCACCTCGCCTTCGCCATCCACAACACGGAAGAGTTCATCAACGAGATATTGCCTCGGTACTTTGGTCAGAGTCGATTGGGCGGCATGTCGTATTTCAAGCTGCAGTTGGCGTTGCATGGGTTTCGGAGGGTGACGTCAGGGGAGGAGGAGGGGGCGTTTTATCATCCGTTGTTTGTGAGGGGGGATGGGAGTTTGGCGTATGAGATTGAGAGGGGTGGGAGGATTATGAGAGGAGGGAGGAGGAGTGGCAAGAGGAGGGGGCAGTCAGGGCAGTCGGGACAGTTGGGTCAGGGGTTGGCGGGGGAATCTGTGGAGGAGGAAGGGGGAAATGATCCGCAGTCGCAATTGAAGAGGTTGAAGAAAGAGTACAACAAAGCAGAAGAAGACGTGGAACTGGCACAGAAAGAATTGGAACGACTGCAAAATATGTATGAAATTCAATTGGAAGCGGCGAAGAATCGGCATGCCAACGTCGTTGCGGCACTGGAGGAAGTTCAAACGAGATTGATGGAGGCGGAATTGGAGCATTCGAACGATCATTGGGCGAAAATGTATCGTAAATTGTTGGAATGGAAGGAGAAGCAGATTCGAGAGGGGAATGGGACCAAGTATGGAATGGACATTAGTTGTTTGTTGCCGAATGTCAAAGATGCGGACGAAGATATGAAGCCGTTGGCGCAGTGGGCTATGAATCAGAGGATTCATTTTAAGAATCATCAGAAGAAGGATTCGAATCAAAAAAAGGACAAGAAGCAGAGACCGTATAGGATTGAGGCTCTGAACAATATCAATTTTATTTGGGATGTTGCGGAAATGAATTGGAATCTTAATTTTGAGGAGTTGAAGGAATATCATTTGGAGGTATGTCGGATGAAGAAGGCTTTGTTTATCAGTTTGTCATGATTTTTTTGTATCAATTCTAATCATTGACTGCTTCACACGCTCACTCGTTCTTCAACTCAGCACGGTAATTTTAACGTGCCGAACTCAGCCAGTCCAAACTTGCGCAAATTTGTGAATAGAATCACCACTGCCTGGAACAAGGCGGAACTTGGCTTGGATCAGACCGAACGTGAGTGATGTAGTATGGCATAGAATGCCTTCGTTTTCCCTTCTCGTTTCAATTGTAGTTCTGAACTGACTTCACATCTATTCCTATCTCGTACGCTGAATCACAAACCTAATCAAGTGACGGAGGAACGACTTGAAAAATTGAGATCCATAAACTTTACTCCGCATCCGAAGGGCAAGCGTCCCAATTCCTCTACGCAACAGTACGAATTCGAAGATTGTTTTGATCTTTTGGCACGGTGAGTTTGAACCCGAATTAGTGTAGAACCTTCTACTTGATTTTGGCGAATATCTTTTTTGTTTGAGATGGTTGCTGTTGCTGTACTCGAGTAGTACTTCTTGACGACGCAACTGAAATTTGCCGAAATTCATTTGTGCTCGTTGTAGTTTTCATGTTGAAATAATTCATTTGTTAGATTTGGAGTGTCACTTCTCAAAATAATCCCTATTGCTCTTTTTTGATTTTCGCAATATTATTCGGGCCACTGCAAATACATTTCTCACAGATTTAAAGACGAATATGGTGATCTTGAAGTGCGCCAAAGATTCCGACAATACGAGGAAGAGGGAAACAATGACGACGATGATAAACTAGGTGAAAATGGGGACTTTGCTATTCTCCCAAGATTCATGACCTTCATTCGCAAAGAATACCAGTTGTTCACTGAGGGGGAATCGACGTATCTGGATGACGATATGGTGGCTCAGTTGATAGATTTGGGGGTTAAGTTCAAAAAGATTGGTGAGTTTTGTTCTATTTTTGGTCTCATAATGTCGAAAAATGAATGTGATTTGAAGTTGTTCACATTCTAAAACATCAACTTGCAATGTTGCTGATATTCAACATCTTTTGACTAAAGGGTACACACCAAGAAAGAAGCGCAAAAAGTCAGACACGGGAGACGACGAGGCTGAAAACGAACCATTCATTAAGAAGGGAAAAACAGACGATGACGGCGATGAGGATTTGGACTTTTCGACATCCGAGAGCAATTGGAATGAATTTTACGAGAAGCTCGTTGCATGGAGAGAACAAAGAATCAAAGATGGCAAAGGGCTCGAATTCAATTTCGATGTGAGCTGCTTAGTCCCAAGAACTGCGAGTGCAAGCGAAGAGACTCGAAAACTTGCCGGTTGGGTAACCAGACAACGTATGGCGTTGAAACAAGGAAAACTCCCATCTCATAGGATTGAAGCGTTGAACAAAATCAAGTTCGTCTGGGACGTTAAAGACTTGATGTGGAATGTTAATTGTGAAGGGTTAAGGCAGTGGTATGAGGAGGTAAGCAAAATCTATGATATGTTCTTTATTTTGTTTTTCTCCCACGCACTGGCCGTTGTCCTCATTTTTTTTCTGATTTTTATTTGTTTTTGAAGAACGGGAGCTTCGAAATACCGCCTGAACAGAATGCTAAATTGTGCCAATTTGCCAGGGATATGGATACAGCGATTCGAAAGGTTGAGCAGGGTTGGGTTACTGAGCGTGAGTATATTTTTTGGAGAAGTCGAATTCCCACTCAATGTCATCTAAATCTAATGAGAAATCCTGACGAACATTTTCCAATCGCACGGCAAAGTGACGGAAGAAAGACTGAATAAACTTCTATCCATCAACTTTGTGCCACCGAGCAGCGAATCATCACCACTGATAAAAACCTTTGACTTTCAATCATGTTGCGATCTCCTGACGAGGTATGTCTTCAATCGACTTCTGTGTTTGATCGACTTTGACATAGGCTTTTGATTCGCACAAAAGGCGGACGAGAAAGTATTTGACAATAAGATATATTTGTATTGGCACCTCCTCCGGTCAATCGATCGGACGCTGCTGATGAATTAGTCCTTGTCACTCGATTTCTGTTTTTACTATTGCGTTGTATTATTATTGCAGTGTCTAATTGGTTCGTCACTTTCGTAACAATGTCACTATTATCACAACAGATTTAAAGAACTTCATGGGGATATTGAGGTGCACAAAAGAATTAAGGATGAAAAAGTCAAGGGGGAAAAAGGGGAGTTCACGTCTCTTCAAATATTTTTGCCATTTGTCATGAAGGAGTACGATCTTTTTGTCGAGGATAAATCTTCTTTTCTTGACAAAGACAAAGTCAGGCTGCTGAAAGAGCTAGGAATTGAGTTCAGACAAAGCTGTAAGTTTCTATTGCCTTGCAGGAAACATCATGTTTGCCTCTTTTTCATTTGTGGGCCTACATATTTTTTCCTGTCATTGCTTTCTTTTTTCGTACCAAGACAATGTTGGTGAGGATGCTAAGAAACCTGATAATGTATCTTCACAGTCTTCAATCGATGCGAAAATCAGAACGATACCGGATCACTGTCACGGCGTTGCCATTGAAGTATCTTGCCTCACATCAATATCTGACACTCTAGAATTTGCAACAAAATTCATTTCGGAAGAAGATGTAGTTGCAATATCTCCATGTACTTCCACTGAATGGAGAAATGGAATGATCATCCAAACAAAATCTAACGCATCTGCCACCCAGCTCTTTGATGGAATCGGCGAGCAGACCCTACTTGGCGTTCCAACAAACAAAATTCAACTTGACAAAGATAAGATGAAACTCATCACTCCCATTCCATCAAGCTCTCATTTAGAAGCACTGTCCTCCTCTTATATGGTTGCTTTTCTCAAACGGTCTTGCCCTGTTGGTGAACATGATGAGTTTTTTGAGATCCTTTGCTCTTCGAAGTCTCCTGCCCAAGCGAGTGCATCGTTTTGGGAATGGCAGCGCAATAAGAAACCTGAAACGTGAGGTTACCTAAATTCATCTGATTTCAAAATGTAACCTTGTTGTTCGTTCTGAGTTCATTAGTCAATGAAATACATCAAGCACTTCATACGAACCTTTGCTCCTCCGAGAGTTCTTTCTTCTTTGAAAGACTAAGTAAGTACCGTAATCATGAGTACAATTTACTCCCACCTCCACAATCACAGCCAGGTATAATGTGAATAATTGAAAATAGACACTCATTTGTAAATTTACATGATTCCACATGATCACCACTGAATTTCATGCACTGTGCTCCTAACACCATTATTTTTTCAGCCACATCAGTCCAAAGTCTGCAATTTTCTTGCCATTTACTTTGAAAAGCAATTGAACAAAATGGGCATGTGCTTTG
>JALLOT010000660.1:4675-18594 GCA_036939595.1 Thalassiosira livingstoniorum
TTACATTTTATATTTCTAAAATTTTGATAGTTTCCTAATATGATCAATATTAGAAATTTACAAAAAATGATAAGACATTTTTTTAACTAATAATCCTGTGACATTGAAAAAGAGGGTTAATTTTTGCCTCTCATTGATAGTTGATATATTGAGTATTTACTAATTGAGTGGCTGACCAGGTAGATATGGGTATTGTAGCAGTGAGGTGACAGAAATGGTGGCGCATATCTTTGCATATTGTTATAATTTTTTGATGGGTATGGTAGTAGTGAAACACAAAAATAATAGTTCCATTATGAGTTCCCTACTTATCACACAAAAGCTAATAAGTGAGTACTCCTACCTAGGTACTTATCTACCAAAAGTAGCACATGTAACGTGTAACGTCATAATAATAAGTAGGTATGGTACTATTTACCCAATGGGGTATTTGGCGATGGTTGATTATTTTTGCTAATCTCATTTCTCTTTTTGGCGAGAGAGCATCATCACCATAAAACATGACACTCTCTCCATAATCCACCATAAAACAGCCATAAGCCATAAAACATACATAGCACACAGCAATCTCAAGCAAGCAACCCTAGAGCAAGAGGCTGCAAGAGGGCAACCTGCTCGGATGTTCATCCAGATAGATCCAGATATCGATAACACTCTTTCTTCTTTTGCTCATTCCTGGCAATCCACGGGCCAGGCATTGTAGATTATAGGTGGTCTGTACAAAACCTGGAACTGTCAATATCACGGAACTATCACGGGAGCTGATGATCCCAAATCCCAAATCTCAATCAAAACAAAAATGGAGACTACGATGGAAATGGAACCCAATCAAAATGGTACAGGACTAGACAAAAGTATGAAGGAAGACAGCATTGAATTTCATGATGGCACACTTAATTCCACCGGTAGTGATATCATATGCAATATCCCGGAATGCGACAATTCACTTCTTAGTGGAGATGAAAAAATGCAGTGCAATCAAACGCAACAACCAAACCAAAAACAACAAAATGAACAGTATCAAAGTCGGAAACCCAAATGGTGGACCAAACTCTCCGGTAGGAGAGGAACTCGTGCTCAGCGCCAGGCTATGCAGCGGATGACTCAACGAGGTTATTGCATTTCCAAAGAGGTTTTGACTGAATTCACTCGCGAGAGTAATCGGGCAATGAACAAAAATGATTTTGGAGAAGTAACTGAAGGTGGTGACAAATTCGATGATTGGAGAAGAGCATGGTGGAATCGAGCTTTGGGTATTTCAGAAGATGGTGTTGGTGTTGATGTCAAAAAAACATTTTCTTCTCATATCAGAGGCACTTCACCTGACAACATTATCACAACATCTGACATCAATCTGTCAAATCAAAATGCTACCAAATATACCTATGAAACATCAAACACGCAAACTTATGAAAATCCTCTTCCTTCTCGGAAATACCTTCAAAAATGGCTCGAGATTGGTTTCGGGAACGGTGAAAATCTCCTTGCTAACTCCAGGAAAAATCCTAACATTTTGTTTATGGGGTCGGAAATCCATTCACCTGGCATGGGCGGTGTTCTTAGAAAGATTGAGATTGAAATTGAGAAAGAAAATTCAAGAAAAGAATTGGCAGGGGGTCGAGATAGCGATGAAAATCATGCACAGCCGCAGAATGAGAGCGCCTGTAAGCGAGAACTTGACTCAGACGAAGGAAGCAAATCCAACAGCCCAGATGGAATGACTGAGTGTGAAAATGACGTAGATTCAAGCCCCCACAATGCCAAACCACAGAACCAGTCATGGGATGAACTGAACTCGCTCTACCAGAATATTCGAATACTCCCAGGTGATGGTGTGAAACTCCTTTCGCATCTTCCTGAAAATTATTTAGATGCCATTCTAGTAACATTTCCGGACCCTTGGCCAAGGGAATGTCATGTGCGCTGGAGAGTGATACAAAAAGAGGTGGTGAGAGAGATGCAACGCGTATTAAAGAGCAGAACTTCTGACAAAAATGGCAACAATGAAGTTGAGATAGAAGGCCCTGACGACAGCAGCACGATAAATTGCAGCAATCACAGTAGAGTATTTGTAGCCACTGACGCGGAGTGCTTTGATAGTTGGTCACGTAAAATATTTTGCCAAGAACCGTCTACAAAGTCAGTTGAAGACAATTCGAGGAATGCCAAAGACGAAGCGAAGGTGTGGGAAGAAGTTGTGCCGTGTCCTGATAGGTCCGGTTGGTTACCAGTTGTGAGCTACTATGAACAGAAGGGCTTAGACGAAGGACGCTCTACTATGTTGCAATGTTGGAATCTTTGTGACTGACCAACGATCTATCAATTGAAGGTAAGAAACGACCTATTTTGATCATAAGATAAGAAAAATGAATTCCAGTACAACTGTCAGTGTGACTGATCAACACAAACACGTTTTGAGTGCTTCGAACACTTTTAGTGTCCTTGAAATCGAATACTTCAACAAGGAAAATATTTTTGAGTTTTCAAGCGAATGATTTCGATTTGCGTGCCATAAACCTTCAATAGAAATGTAAATTGTACACTATTGAAGCAGATGGTAGGATTTGTTGAAATAAAAAGCTATCTCTTCTCAATCCGGAAGTATGGTATTCTAAAAATAGGTCAATCATTCTAAAACACAGACAACATTTTTTGGCTCTAACATTCAACCAAAAGGAACAAAAGAAACTAAGATTCACTCAATATATTTTGGTGCAATGCGCCCCAGAGAAGAGTATAATGGTTACTACTCTTCTTCTTCCTCAGATTCTTCCTCCGATATTGTCTGTTCTGCCAGTCCAGTAGGAGCATTTGAGTATCGCACGTTCGAGACTATCTCTGTTACTTCATCACTCTGAACACTCGATACCCAATTTAGGTGCGATTGTTGGCTGCTAGATTCATCAATAATATCATTGGTCTCGTTTGTGTGACAATGCACCAAATCCATGTCAATATTGTTGAGAACTTTAGCGTCAGGGCTAGTTGGAGTAGATGGTGTTGATTTTTGCTGCCTTTTAAGCACCAGCATGTCTCCCTCAACAGTATCACTACTTGTGACAGAATGAGAATCATCTTCAGGGTGGGAACCATTTCCTTTTTGTTTGTGGCGTCGCCTCACCAATACTAGTAATGATGCCAGAAGAACAGCTACTGCTCCTACAACAATTCCAATAACCGCCATGCCCGATATTGATGGTTGTTCATTGGCTACTTTGGGCTCCGCAAGCAGATTTTCTGCAGCTAATCCACGGACGCCAACATACCTGACTTCCATTACGGAGTCTGTGATGTATGAGCCATCAGTCATTCCTTGCTCTATAGAGTCATTGATTGCCAACTCGACTTGATCCTTGATTGATGAGTCATCAGATTGCAAATTGTAGTAGTAAACTGTCATGTAGCCAGATATTGGATAGCATTCATAGCTGGAATCTCTTGTTTCACAAGTAGCTGGTGTAAAAAAGAAGCCAAAAAGAGTATTAGAAATCAGGCGGAACTTTACACAACATTGAACGAACTGCACTCAAAAGAAGACTCACTTCCATCGCGCAATTGCTCATCTAACGGTAAAGATGAAATTTCATCTAGATGAGCAACTTCGATTCTTCGTTGTCTAGACGGAGCCCGCAGCCCCTTTTTTCCCAGGTTCCTTCTAAGCCCACAATTGGACCCCATTAACTGATTCCCAACATTATTCAGAAGTTTATCCTCCAAAGATAAAATCTCCGACTCAACGTCTGTCCCTGCTAAAAGTACGATGTCATAATCGAATTGGACTACTTTCTCGTTTTTGCTCAAAAATACACCCCTCGAGACTTCTTCTGAAAAGCAATGGTACGACTTTGGTTGTGGCGAAAACGATTCTTCTCCGAGGAAAAGCGGGAGATCTAAACCCATCATGTCGTTAGATTCCCTTTTTTCATCCCCTTCTTTGGCTCTCCTCCCTCCATTGTGTCTTTCGTCTTGAGTTAATCTGCTACTCGTTGCCATTGCCAATGTTTGAAAATTTAGGAAGGATAAGATGAGGCAAATCCGGAAAAACATGTTGCTCAACAACCTCCGTCACAATTGATCTACAGGCTCCTCAAGGAAGGAAAGAAGATTCTGAGGATTATTGAAAAGATATGATCCCTACTTGGTGAGAAAATCTTTTTTCGTAAGTATGTTTGGTGAGAAGTTATTATTATTTTGTCTTTGTGCTAACAAAATAGTAATGTTTCTACCTCAAATTCATTGGGGCAAAAAGTAAGTAGGTTGGAGAAAAAGTAATAATGATATCTACCATGTAATAATGTCAACCTACCTAGCTAAGTACTCCTACCTTTTTTAAGGTGCTTGTTTGGTGGGATGGGCCTGTGGCAAACATCATTGATCGTGAATTGCCTAGGTAGATAGTACGAGTACTATGTACTTACTTACTACTTCTTATCTACTACATTGGCCTGTGATATTTAAATTTTCTAATTTTTGATGCGTTGTGTATTGTGTGTTGGGAGTTGGGAGCTAGCTCGGACAGATGAATACTATTTCTGTTCTATAAAACATGGCTATGGCATAACTTTCTCAGTTCCACAAAAATTGGCCATTATTGCAATGATTCATATTTCCATGTCTGTGGAGTACCTCTGATGATCACTTATGCCACCTTAACCACTGTGCCTTCCAGTTGATCTATCCACCACTGAAGTCACAATCATGAAAGAAAAAATCTTATCTATCAATAATTCTATGATCACATTACATAGATGTTGACTACCAAAAGCTTCTACAGCCAACACACATTGAGTCATGTTGTTCAGCTATTTCTGCTTAGATCAGGCTAGTAACACAATGTATTGAATCATCATACACCACCCCCAAACCATGGAAAATAATGTTTATTTCTTTTATTGATCAGACCAAGTGCATTAGTGGTCAAAAATTAAACAAATGTTATGGTTAATTGCATTGATGCTGACATTGTCGGCATCTCTATGATAAAATCACAACATTTTTAGCCATTTCAGTGGAAATAATATTTTTCACCACTAATTTGGTTTTAAAGAATTTTTTTAGTCTCCAGGTGTCATAAATCATGGAAAAAGTACTAATGAAGAGAAGAAACTAATGCAGATACTTTATATGTCAATAGCCTTTTCGGTGATCCTGCTTAAAACTCAAAATAGCTAACTACGAAAAGCAATACAGAAGGAGTACTCAAATATTATTCTCATAATTTTTTTTAGGTATGGTAGTATGAACTTATGCAATTGTACATACTTATACATACTATTATCTGAGTATGCGTCGTAAGTATGTATTTTGTACGAGAAAAAATAAATACTACTAATACATGAAAGGTGCATCCGTTAGTTACGGGCAATAAATAATCCGGACTTTACTTCAGGTTTTTACTCACAACTTTTGTATATTTAAAAAAATTGAATTTTAAATCGTTTCCGTACAAAGTAATTATACCTACTTACTTACTCTCTAGAGTAGGTATGTATTAATTAGCCTCCATTGTCTAGTCTGGTACCTACCTACCTATGCAATTGTGTACTCCTACCACTCTACAGTCTAGAGACGTCGGGAAGGCATAAGCAATTATTTTGAGATTTTTTATCATCCCAATTTTAATGCATACTTAGGACTCTTGACTCACGCCCAGTCACGGATCCAGATCTTGCCTTGTCAGCTCAGATCTCAAAAAATAAGCCAATCACCATGGCCAAAGCTACCTCTACTTACCTAGTACTTAGGTAAATGCGCCAGCAACGCAAACACCTCCAAACCACAACTAACCAACAAAACAATTTCAACACAATCAACTGTCACACCCTGCATCCACACACCACTGCTGGTCCGAATCTGCCTGAACTTTAACACTTTGAATGGATCCGGTGTCAATAACACTCCCAGACAAAAATATGGGGAGCCAAAGTAGTCGCATCTAAATCAATAAACCCACCATCTGCACCCATCCCCATCAACTTTAATCAATAAGGAAAGAATTTGTTTAAAAAGATCAAGACTTTTTGATGCTGCCCTCAAAAATAGCACCATAGTGGTCACCATGGCATGAAAGTTGTTGCGTAGTCATGACGATTTCATTCCATGTTCCCCAGGTTTTAATCTAGCCACCCACTGCTATTTTGCAGATTCTCATATGATGAGGAGAGGTGTAATCTATCTACCTCAAAATTTTTGGTAAAAAAAATTAAAGTGACACAATCTCTCTCAAAACAGCCAAGTTTGGTTCTCAAACGTTTGATAAATAGTGATCACAGCCAGCTGCACGACTGATAGTCTTGTCATCAAATCAATGAGCAGAAATTGATTCTATGATGCTTATGCCAGCATGGATTAGGAAGTTACTTTATTTGAAGTGTTTGGAAGAAATCATTAAATTGCATGAAACTTGGATTGTGCAAGCTTTGTCATCTATGGATTGCAACGCTTGTCTATTGATGGAAACAGGTGGGAGACACCAATCCGAAGAGAGGAATACAAAAGGATTACCGTGTTGTGCGGTTAGGTGTTATTCCTCATTGCTACTAAATTATATTACTATGGATTATGGAGTGTCAACAGTTTTACCAGTCCAAAAATATGGTTTCTGCTTTTTCACTCTTGGATTTTTTGGTGTTTGTTCCAAAAATCTTATCTTTGTCTGCATGTCAGTCTAACAGCTCAGCTCTCGATCACTTTTTTGAGAAACTTGGAAATGGTCATACCCTTGCAGTGTTCCCGACTTGATTGCACTTCTTACACACACTGATTTTAGCTTGGCATAAGTAAGTCTTTGGTACATAATTTACTGTTCTTTTGGCAAGACTTTTGGACCTTTCTCTTTCCAGTCACTGATACATTATCATTTTATTCAGGGTGCGTGATTTTTCTCCTTTGCCATTTAACCTCAGGTAATCTAGCTTTCTCTCTAGCATCCTTGATGTACATCAAACTTTCAATGGAAGTGATGAACAATCTAAAAAGCTTGAAAATATGAACTTGGGTTTGTTTGGCATTTCTATCTCCTGTTGTGCTCAATGCAAGCTCTATCATTGTCCTCCGGGTGTCTCTATGGTTGCAACACAGTCCATTCCCCGCTGATAGTTTAACAAAAATAGAAAATAAGCCTTTGAATGCATTAGTACAACCACATGCAGCAATTCTGATGATACTCTTTTTGTTATACCATTTTAAAATAATGCTTTCCAATTTTACAATAGATCCTTCCAACAAATCTGCCATGAGATTATCATCACAGTTACTTTGTTTGGATATTTCCCACCTTACTTGACATTTGTTCCATTATGGGTTTTGGTGTTTGATCTGGAGATACGTACAATATTGTTCAAATTGGCATTTGGAATTATCACTGCAATGATGGAAAATGATGGCATTGATTTGATCTAAGCAATCTTGCCTTGAAAATGGGTTGCCTACTCCTTGCTCACTGTATTTCTTGATAGGTTTATCAATGTCTGAATGAATCCACTTCACCATCACATTTGAAAGCAAATGTTTCCCCATAAATAATGGATTAGTTTTTTTATTATTGAATAATGTATTATTTGTATCTTTCTGTACATTGACTTGTGTTTCGATTAATCTTTTTGGGTCCCTTGTGTCATTGTAAGCAATGATTGTTTTACAAAATATTTCCAAGTCATTTCCAAGATACTCATTACCAGGTCCCAATAACAAATCATGTGCCTCATCTTCTGCTTGGTACTCTTCTGCTGTAGCTGGGTTGTGTAGGATATTTCTATTTATAGCCTTTGTGATCCATAGAAAAATGAAAAACCTCTAAATGGGTACCAATTTTCCAGTTTTTTTTATGAGCATTGATTGCTTTTTCCAGTGTTGTGGTACACGTGTGGCATCTTTTCTACATTTAAATGGCAATGAATAATCCCAACAAACAAACATTACAATACAAACATAAAAGAAATCAAAAATGAAATTTACCTTAGAATGAATAAATATTAGTAGCTGTTTAACTATTCTACTGTTCACAGAACTCATAGACTGTGAACCCATCATTTTGTGACCATAGCATTGTTTGCAACCACAACCATCAATAGACACTAAACTGCAACAAGTTGAATGCTCACAACAATCATTGCCATTCCATTTGATATCTCTATCATATTCTTCCCGCTCTCTTGTTTTCTCTATCTACTCTTTAAATTTCTCCTTCAATCTTTCTTTGAGTATTTCTGATACTGTTGCTCTTACTTTTTGTTAGTGTTCATCATGTTCCATCAGTTTAAAATTTATATCTCAAGATTGTTTGATAAGAATACCATTATTCTTGCCATGCTAATACCAACTACAAATCCTAACAAATTTTGAAAGTTGAACTCAGGTTGACTTGAAGAGAATTTTTGCCCTTGATCAACAGCTTTGCTCTTCACCTTGTCAAAGTTTTTAAGTATCATCCTACAATAGCAAACAAAGCACATCTATTCCTCTTTTATTCCTGCAACAAAAAGCATGTCCTGTTTCACCAAAACAGAATTTTTCTAAATTTCTCAGTGGGCAGGTTTGTCTCCTTGATGAAATCTTCCATCTGTCCCATTTTATTATCACAAAGCCATCATATGGTTTGACTACAATGCCCATTGCTACTTCTAAACCTGTACCCACATCATCCATTCCTCTATGTCATCTGTTCCTTCTTTTGTTGTGTTAGAATAATTGGTTGGCATTCATTTGTCAACAGCTACCTCTTTTGCTTGTCGTAAGTTGTAAAGTTGATTAAAAGTTTTTAAGTACAATGAGAGACAAGGGCAAACAATCAAAAATCTTAAATTTGAATCTAACCCATATTCTTCTCTTTCCTAACTAAATCTTCTTTCTCTTTGAATTGCTGGGTCTCCATTCTCTCCAAATCATTATTGATGTACTTTAACATTATTCTTGCTTCTTCATCTTGATAAAAGAACCCTTTTTGTGGATTCAATTTCAATCTATTCTCCTTTTGAAAAATTTTACTTTTTAATTGTTGATCTTTTGGGACAATATTATTGCCACTGAAGATAGTTGAGCAGAAATGAACAATGGTGTTGAATGCTATTCTTCCAAGGAATCTCTCTCTTCTATTGACATGAATCAGAGCAGCTTGAACAAGTTTTGGAGTTAAAAGATGGAGAGCTCCACAATGAACTAGTCAATCTTGGACTTTATTGTCTGTTACATAGTAAACACCACTTTACTAGGTGGGATGCAGTTGTTCAAGAAAACAAATATCTTCAGAAATTACACATCAACATTCATAGTACAACTGCTGACCCTTTTTTGTTCACTTGAGCACAGACCAGCATTCTTGTTTAGATCTGTAGCAGACATGTACAATATTGAAATTTCATACCATGGTGACAGTTATGGTGCTATTTTATGAAGTTGGTGTTGCAAAGTCCTAATTTTTTAGATGAACTATTTCTTATGGATTAAATTTGATGAAGAAGAGTGCAGATGGTGGGTTTATTGATTCAGGTGTGACTACTTTGGCTGGAGGTGCTCAAGATGGCAGCACCAATAAGAATTCAAAGCTTGTCCACATTTCTTTGTCTGAGAGTATTATTGATGCTGGATTTATTCAAACTGTTAATTTATGGCAGATTCAGACCAGCAGTGGTGTGTGGATACAGCAGGGGCTGGTAGTTGCTTATGTTGAAAGTGTTTTGTTGGCTGTGGTTTGGAGGTGTTTATGTTGCTAGCAGATTTACCTAGCTTTGGACATAATGATTGGTTTATTATTTAATATCTGAGCAGACAAGATCTGACTCTGTGACTGGGTGTGAGTCAATTGTCCTATGATGGTGATGGATGCAACAAAAGAAATTCTACAAAAACAAATGGTGCCATCCCCTTAATTGCACACACAAAGACAAAGAGGAGCAACAGTTGGTCAATCTAAGTACTTACATAAGTAAAATGCTACAATTATGAAATCTCAAACAGTCACCAAGAAACATACAGAAAATTATAACAATTTGGTGATTTGGAAATTCTTGGCAAAATTTTGCATTTCAGATTGTAGATTTTTATTTCCCAAAAAGAAATATTTAAGAAATAAAGTTTTTCCAATGCAAGAGTTTCTTGTTTTTGTGATGAAAAAAAATATAATTCTATAAAATGATATGATCACTTACATGGCAGAACCTTTTCTGTCATTGCAGAACTTTTTCTATCATTTTAAGATTCTGCTGATATGGCAGCATTCTGCCATTTATCACTGAATTCTTCCATTTTTCACCAGGGTCTGGGGAATTTTTTCATTTTCCTCCATTTTTTTCTTTTAATTATTAGTACCTACAAGTAAGTAGCAGGTACTACAAAATAATAAGAATGATAATATTTATTAGTACTGATAGTAAGTAAAAGCAAGGATTATATTCAACAATAAATCTGTTGTTGAAATAAGATAAATTGCACAAAAACAAAAGAATGGTATATTCAAATGAATCACAACTTCCTTCTAAAACCACTCAAAAAATGAGAAATAAAAAAAGACAAAAATAAGTTTTTTATTTGAGACATATATAACATCTTTCAATTTTTTTAAGATTTTTGTCAAAATAGGTAGAAAATCAACAAAAAATAACTTTGGTTAATAAAATTTTTAATGGTATTGTTTTCCCCAAAGTACTAGGTAGGTCTAAATGTATATAGGTACTGTATGTAATTTATGAGAAGTAGAAAACAAAAAGTAGTACTGTATATTTATGTGCTTATTATTATATTGTACAAATATTACTACTTGTACATAGCTACATAGAGCATGACAAGAAAATGGTGGAAAAATGGTGGAAAATGGTGACAAAATGATGGTAATGGTGGAAATGGTGGAACATGGTGGACACAGAGGAAAAAAATCTGCCTTGGTGGGAAAAAATCTGCTGTGTAAGCAATCATGTCAATTTTGAGATTTATGTATTGTTTTCATTGCAAAAAGAAGAGAAACTCTTGCAAAAAGTAAACTTTGTTTCTTAAACATTTTTCTTTGGGTGATGAAAAATATGCAATTAGAGATGAAAAATTTTGTCTATATTTGCCAAATTGCCAAATTTAATAATTCTCACTATGTTCAAGCTGTCCAGCCACCTACCCCCTTGCCTTGATAGTGCATTCACTTCCCCCCTTATTCATCAAAACATGATGTAGGTACCAAGTGACAGGGACAAAATGACTAGAGATAAATGCCTTAAAACAAACAATGCTGTAACTGGCCAAGTAGATGATCATCACATCCCTTTTATTGTTACTCAACCTAATACCATGAAGGCACTTTGACCCACTTCTATTTTAATGAACAGTTATCCCTTCAGATAACAAAAATGGTTCCATTTCCACAACAAAAAGTTGTCTTCAATTTGACAAACACTTTCATCTATTTTTCAGTACCAGAATGCTTTGTATTTGTAGACAGCTACTACTGTTTGGATAACCACATCTTGTTGCATTGCATTAGTATCCATTAAGGGCACCTACAAAAAACTCAGATTGAGTCCCACTAAGTTTTTTAAGTATTTTTTTCTCACCAGACCAAAAAAATCCTTGCCAATCTTGCTAAGCACTAAAAAGCAATCCAAGGAAGATGCCCAACTTCTCACAATGGAAAAAACTGTTTTTGCTTACTCACAACGGCACGCCGACACAAATTTCTCATACTAGAGACAAGACCACACAAAACCCTTGGGTCAACACACTCTACTACCCATCCTGTGTGTTCTGACCCAAGGGTTTTATAAACAGTCTCATGCGCGCAGAGATATCACATGCAGCAAGCAGCAACATCCCATTTTCACTTTTTAAAATGACGGCAACATGAAACCACTGGCTTTTCCTTGTCCTCCCCCAATCCTCCTCCCTCCACACCACAAAACAACAAGGAGGGGAAAGGGGGCAAGTTGGAGGAAGTCTCCATTGCCATTTCAATGGCACAAATCTTTTGTGGGATTACTATGGATCAAAATGGAGCAATTACCTACTTCTCAGAACACCTGGGCAACAAGGAGTAGAAAGGGACAAGAGCTGAAGAACAAATACCTAGGGGAAAAGAGTCGACAGGCGGCAAAGATTTATAACGCCAAGGATTTGATTGATGATATTGTGGAGGGGAAGGTTCCTGATGGTAGCAGCAGCAGGTCAGGAGTTGATGTGAGTTAAAAAAGTTATTTCTTTGACAACATTGTAACTTTGTTGTCAATTGTGTCTAACAATAATTCTTGTCGATTCTTTATCTTATGTTTCAACTTGTCTTGCTTCTAGAAGTAAAATTATAGGAGAATAGGAAGAACTCAACAACCTTGTCTGCGATGGTCCCAAATGACTCCACAATGGCAAGACCTTATCAGACAAAGCTATGTTGATGCACAACCATCCCATACCTGCACCTGCCCACATTGCCAGTCTCAGCAACAATACCTCAAGCAGTGCGGCGAATTTCAGTACCAGTAAGGCAACAATGGATGATTGTTATGTAAGTTTCCTAGCCATTGCTGTGTCTTCTTTGCTTGTTCAAAAGTGCACGTCTGGGCACTTAACATTCATAGCATTGACGACCAGGATTTTTGTTGCTGTTGGTTTTGGGGTATTTTGTCTTTTTTACTTGTTTGAAATAATCTTCTAACCTTACGTCCTTATCCATAGTTGCCTCATGCATTTCTGAGTGTTCTGACTTGTTGCTGGTGGCGGAGTTTGGCCGAAGTCCGATATCCTTGCTCAATGAGACCTGGGATGACTGACAATTTCTTGGGCGTGGAGTACCCCCAAGGGTGTTTCAATCATGGCCCACACAGGAATGGGCAATAGATTCGCACAGTTTGCATCTTCATTGGCTCCAATGGATCCATTCCATTCATTTGACTCAGACTCATTGGATTCCTCTGACTTGTTTGATTCATTGGATTTGGATTTTCCCCAGCCAATGGTCAAACTAATGAAAACAATCGTTGGAAATAGTGAGATGTCCGATCGACATCCTCCCATGAATTGACTTTGGAAAGGAGCACAACCTGTACCTCTTACAGAGCTGTTGGATGGCTGGGATGGCATGATTTCAGGGTGGTCATGGTGGCTATGGCCATGGGGACGATGGCCGAAGCAGGAGCTGCCACAGCCTTGGTCAAAAACCAAAGTACCATGTAGGTGTGATATCTCTTAATAATGAACAAAGGTAGTAAGTCCCTGTTGATTTTTTGCTTCTGCTATTTTGTGGTTTAGACTTTTTCTCAAACTTTGCTGTATTGTCATCCTTTATTGACATGCCTCCCAAAGTTTCCTTGAAACTCCTAACATGTGTGCCATTAAAAACAGTAGCTTGGGAGGCTGTGTTTCATCTTTGAATCTTGATGTGAAACCTCCATATACCAGAATTCATAGTGTTAAGCAACAGTAGAGCATAGTAACTCCAACAATGTTTTATGAACTTAAATGTGTTGTGTACACTGTATTTAATCAAAGTTAATTGCTTTGAATAGGTCTTTACTTGAACTTAGTCAATCTTCCAAAATAATTCAGCTATGATGATACTAATTTCTATGTAATAAGACTGTAGAGGCTGAGTCATGAGTTGTGAAGCAGTGATTCTTTGTTTTGGCCATGAAAACAACAAAATCAAGAGTGATACCCTAACAAAGATAGTTTTCTCACACTCCAGACAAAATTAATTGAGACTCAAATTAGCATTTTGGCCAAATTTAATTTTTTCATCATTTTTTGCAGGAGCGTACTGCTACAGGATTATTTTTTGGTGATTTTTGTTTATTTTGGAATCGCCAAATCAAATCTAAAAATATTTGCGAGCGATTTTGGGTAAAACAATTTTCACATAAAAATAGTCAATATTTTTGTCTCCAAAATTACCAACGGCGCGGATAGTAGTGTTATCCATGGATTGATGCGTGGATAGTTTTACTATCCGC
>JALLOT010000661.1:0-15559 GCA_036939595.1 Thalassiosira livingstoniorum
CATCAATGTACTCTTCTAGTGCTGAGTCCATCATTTGCTTTGCAACCAACTCTTCCTTTTCAATTTTTGCATCACGTTGTGCCTGCAGCTGAGCTCTATGATCCCTTCTCATTTCATCGGCATGTTTCCTGGCTGCCGCAACCAGAGACCTTTGCATACTAGTTGGAAGCCTGTGAAAAGTTCCAACAGGTTCTTCATTTCTAGAAAAGTCTCCATTCAATCTGCTAGTTGCCATTCCGCCAAGATGCAAAAAGGACATCATGTTGTATGAAGAAAGTTCCTGAGTAAGAACTGCAAATGCCCCTTCAGAAATGTCATTTGTAGCTTTGCATCCTAACGTGGAGTCCTTGATATCTTGGCTTATGTTGCCATCAGAATATTCACCATCAAGCATGCTGAGATACTTTGCAGTTTCTTTTCCTTCGTCGTACAGCTGATCCAACATGGCTTGTGCCTGTTTTGCACCAACAGCAGTAGTCTCTTCATTAGAAACAATGTTTGTATCTTGCACTGGGTTGAATAGTTCCTTCAATGCAAGTTCATTGGCTTTTACTTTGGAGCTCATGTTGACAGTGAATCGTTTCTTTTCCAAGAGTTTATCATGAAGGAAGTCGTGGAAAGGTTTCAATTCAGGCTCAAAGTTGCCAAAAATCCCCAACATGTACTCTTGATTGAGAAAAAGATTGGGGTCTTCAATTATTTCTTCAAGGCATGAAGCAAATTGGTCGTAAGCTTTCGACATCGACATCATTGACCAACCTTCTGCTGCCATTTCTTTGGTGTGAGAATTTCCTGCAAGCCACCTCATCGGTGAATTCATTGCGAAATGCCATATAGAAAATGACCGTAAACAAGCAGTAACGCTGGTGGAAGAGAGTAGGATCCACAGGCACTCGTCAAGCAAATTACCCTTTCTTTCGGCATGCACCGAAGACAAACACGTATCAAGATAGTGTACCATGGGATAGCGATTCATGAACACGGACACTGCTCCTTCAAAAATCACATCCTGTCGCGACCCTTTAATGCGCTTAAGAGGGAAAAAGCAAAAGTCGCCATAGTTCTTAGATAGCCATGCATGGAATGTTTCCCCTCGTCCCTTTGCGTAGTTGCAAGTTTTGGAGAAATGCTTCTCGACAGCTAACAAGATTTCATCTCCTGAAGTATGGACACGGAGTCTTGAATTGAATTTTCTGAGTTCTTCGAGTTCACTTGAATACCTATTGCTTAGATACTGCGATGTTACAAGGTTTGCGTATTTAATATGAATGCATCGGAGATGATGATGGCAGTCTCCATATAAAACTGTTCGCTTCTTGTCATTTCTGGCTTCGTTGCTGTCATTCCCACCCAATTCCTTGACACTTTCTACCGCCTGCATCTGATACGTCTTCATCTTGTGAAGCAGCCTCTATATGTTGGTCGATGGCCTTGTGAATTGCATCACAGATATCATCACCAATGAATTCACGCGTTAGTCCAGCAGTTGGACATGTATCCGTAGAAACTACAGCTCCATCGTCAAATTTGGCCAAAGTCAGTTCCAGAGGTGATGGAATAGAGTGCTCTTCATCAGGATACATCCTCTCGTGTTCATTGATCCATAATTCGAGGAAAGATTTATGTTTTTCAATGCAGTTGAGAATACTATCACGGATCCCCCTCGCAGTTTCCGTAACGGCAAGAATGGCTGCATTGAGATACACATGCTCGTACACAAATTCCTCGTGTTCGTCTGGAATAGAGATAGCAGCAGCTGTAAGCTGCACTTGCCTCTTTGATGTACCATCAGTAGATATCTGTTTCCAACGAGGAGCCTTTGCTAAACGATACGCAGATAGCGCTGATGAAATAAAGCTGATTAGTGTTCTGCAACCCCTGACAAATCCAATACATGACAAGGAATCGATGTTGATTGAAGGAGAGAAAGTTCTTGCAGCGGACATGATATTGGCAGGAATTGCAGATGGACGAGTTCCATTCACTAAGTACTCTATGGTCAATGTGACAATCTTGTGCGGCCACTGCTTTGTTCCCCTATTACTGCACGACTCCTTTTTTATTTCATTCAAACATTCACCATTGTTCCATTGATTGATTTGATCAAGCGCTTCCTTCAGACATTGTTCTAACTCATCGTTTTCGTTGGTCAACTTACACTCCACTGAATAGAAATGATCTTGCAGATTCATTAGATTTTTGTTGGCTTTAGTTGCTTTAGTGATAGCCCTAACCGCTTTGGCAGACTCCGTGGTTGCGATCTTATTCGCTTTAGTGACTGTTTTTCTGGCTACATTAAGTTTGGTCCGTAGATTCTTTACTTTCTTGTTCAAGCGACTGATGATCTGATCCCTAGAAGTGATTATATTATTTAAGATGGCTATTTGCTTTCCAAGTAATTGCTTCACTTCCAAAAGATTGGTGTTCCACATTTTGCGCACGTCGGCAAATTTCTTTGTGACGTACATAGAAAGGCTGAATTTTTCTTCCTCCATTACTGACTGCATCCTTTGATGTTCCATCTTCACCGCTTTGCCGATCATTGATTGGACTGACTTCCCGAATTGAACTTGTTTTGATTTTAGTGATTCATTTTCTTGTTGAAGCTTTTCATGCTCATCGTCGTACTCATCCATGATTCCGCACATCTCGTCAAGGTGCTGCGACTCCATCTTCTGTACCAATTTGCACGTTGACTTCTCATTCCTATCTTTGATGGCATTGATGTTTTGTACTGCGGTAGACTTCTCCTTCTCTATCTTGATCTCCGCCTGCTTGAGCTTTGCACTTGCTTCATGCTCCCGGATCTCCATCTGTTGTCTCAATGCATGGTTTTCTTTTCTCTCTTCCGCCAGGCTCGATTCGTTCAGTGAAATCTTTGACTTCAATCATTTCCTTTCGCCCTTGAGTCTGCAAATTTTCTGAGCATATTGCTTCTGGTTGTTTGTTATGGTGGTTTGAGCTCGCCCTTGCACTAAATCACGACATGATTCAGCAACTTTCACTTTCATCAGACTTTCTGCCTCGCATCTCTTCCGCTTCAAGTTGCAATTGGTGATCTCGCGCCTCAAGTCCTCGATCTGCCTATCTTTTGTCGCAATTGTTTGTGATTGCTGCTCAATTGTTGCATCGAGTCTTTTGATATGCTTCTTCGCATTGTTCAAGGAGTCGCCGGTTGTAGGCGACAATGATTCTGACCGCACCACTGCTGGTATTCCTTCTTCGTTGGATTGATCAAAATGGATTCGATACCTCTCGTGATCGTACGAGGACTGCTTCTGTTTCTTGCCTTTGCCATTCGGATTACGAGAAAGTCCTGATGAGGAGCCCAACCCCCTTTTCTTGCCCTTGAAGCCCATTGCCACAGTGCCTGATTGGATCAGTAGAAAAATGATTACCTTGCTGTCAGCTCTTCCGATTCAAACCCATACGAATCAAATAGAAGCACATAACAAGACTCACCTACTACTACTACTGTTCTCCGCACGAAACGAAAGTGAATGACACAGGTTAGATTCAATAACTATTGTTAAGAAGCACATCACATACTGTTACATTTTAACTCACCAACTAAGTACAGTATCGAAGCGGCTCGCATGCCTTACAAACTGACACTACACAAACTACTTATTAATATTAGTAAAGCATGCGAGCGCTTCGATTCTACATCGATCCCCTCGATCGACGAAGGAGATTAATTATTAATGTTTATGGGTATTTGGCGTTCTGTTTTTAATAAAAAGGGGGAAATGCAATGATTAGTTAAAGCAATATATTCCAAGGCCAAAATTTGGGCAGAGATTCCCCCCATCCAAAACATCTCGCCCTTTTCGAAGTGGGTATTCGTTTGCATGCCGCATCGGCAGAGGCTGCGCATGTTCAATTGAACAGAGGCTAAAACAACACGCACTCCAAACCCATTTCCATGACGCAATCTGACGCCCCCCGCGAGTTACGATCGTCACTGCCTCCCAAACACTTCCGACAACGAAATCAAAGCAAGGACGAAGTCCGTCTATGCTACGTTGCATCATTGCATCGATTTGTGGAAAAAAACGAAAGGAACCGGGCTCAATCAATAACCAACCTTAGCACCTGATAGTCAAAACAGATGGCATTAGAAACAATGTGTTAGCGTTCACATTAGCATCAGCGATAATTGTGTGAAAACATTATTAAAGAAAATTTTCGTACCAATTAAGTTTATGTTCCAAAGGAGACGTCGCCAAGATTCGACACAGTAGAGAATTGGCGATGCAGTTATTATTTCCCGTTGAGCTACATCATCTTCCCGTAGCAGTAGTTGTTGGATGATTATTTGTTGTTGGGTGATTATTTGCTACTCGGTGATCCGCATGTTGGTCCCAATAAAAAATGCGTCAAAATGATGGAGCCCTGACGGTGTCGTCAATGCCACCGCCAAGGGAAAAGAAACGCGCTGCCACAGGTGACAAATGTGTTGACTTGCTGGGCGCGTGATAAATGTGTTGTTCCTCTAGTACTCATTAACACAGTAGTAATATTTAAATCGGAAGATGGAAGCCCCAAACGAAAGATAAAAAATAAGGAGAAAATGGCAAAATGGCGGTGTGGCGGCAGTTGCCACTCTTTTATGTGCTCTATTCCAATGACCGCGGGGAAACCACTGAAAGCGAGCACGTAGTCGCACTCAGGTGACATTAGAGAGTGCAGCTACGTGCCCAGAATTGATGTTTGGCTTACTTTGAGTGAGCTAGAGCCAGTAAACATCACGAGCATAACTGCCGCCATGATTGATGGTAAACGGGATTTGGAGGTTGGTGGCCCTTGAAAACTGATTCGTCGTTGGTCGAAAACAACAAAAGAGCTTATTTTGGCGATAAATAAAAATAAAAAGGTGAGGACACGGTCAGACGTCTAAATTTTCTTTTATTTTTCATAGGTTCAGCAAATAACCTGCTATTTGAGAACCCTTTTGACTAGAAGTACTTAGGTGTAATGAATTACCCCAATACCAAAACCAGTCACCCCCTTTAATTATTGAAGAACATATAAAATCATATGGATACAAAATGAAATTCTTAAGCACTCTTACTATCAGTATCTTTTTGTCAATGGTTTCATCAAGTTGTTCTTGTCTTGGTGGTCTGTCTGGCAATTCATAATACTGGAACAAATACTATTACTTTTGTCTGAAATGTTTGACTTCAAATGTCAGCTGCCACCTTTATTAAAAATAGTAATGAAGTATGATATACCAATTTATTTAAGAGATCATTATCAAGTTCCTAAGTAGATACTAAAAAGATGATTTCATAACTAAAACTGACTGAGATTTGCCAATTGGAAGTTGATTATATGATGGGAATTATTTGTGTATTTTGTGGTATTGGGAAGAAATCAATCAATTCAATAAATAGAAAATGGAAAGGCACTATCATAGTTGTCCTTTGAGATTAAAAAAACAGTCATAAAGTAAAAATTGGAGTGTGTGAATATCTGTTAAGATGTGTGTATTTGGGATATATTTTGTTCTATTTCTTGAAACATCATTAATGCCCCTGTTCCAAAAATTCCAAACTCATGAAACTTCAAATATTGATATGGGGACATATAACTGAGAAACCCTATGGAATGTTGGACAGTTCTTTTTGTATTCTGTAAGCCAACCTTTGGACCTTATGCTGTGGTTTTGATACCAGCAACATCTTTTAGTAATCAGATGCAAGGCCTGCACTGTCCTATTATCATTTGAAGTCAACTGTACAAGATGGTGTATCTATTCTCCTAATGTCAATACCTGTCAGCTCCTTGAATACTGTATTTAACTTCAATTTACATCCACATTTTTCAAGTACTTGTACCATCATAACATAACAATCTAATTTGAGTGCAATGCCAGGATTTTAAGTAAATTGTGAAGAGTTGAAACAAATAACATAAATTTGACTGAGATATTCTAATTGTAGTTTGACCATAAAATATAATTGTTTGTGTATTTTGTGGTAATAGGAAGAATTGAACTATTTTTTTTGAAAAGTAGAAAAATGAACATTGAAAATAGAACATGGAAAATGGGACATGGAAAATGGAACATGGAAAATGGAACATGGAAAATGGAACATGAAAAGGCACTCATATATTTTTCCTTTTTAGATAAAAACTAACTTAAATGAATAATCAGAGTGTGGTTTGGATATTTATTGAAAGATGTGAATGAGAACATGATTTTTGATTATAAGTTTTTACCACTTCAAGCATTTGAAACACCACAAACATCCCTGCTTGAAAAATGTCAAAACTTCATGAAGTATAGAAAGCCTGAATAGTAGTGAAGGTTTCTATCTCAAGAAGCAGATTGGCAATCATCAATTATTGTAATTGTTCTGTTGATACATAGATTTTTAGTAAGCTGTGGAGCTGGGAAGTCTTGATACCAATAATTTGTCCTTGTGGTCAGATGTAAGATTCCCCATGAACTATGAGGCAACTGTACATTGCTTAAATAATACAGAAAATTAAATCAATAATAAATTAAAGTATGAATGATTGTACTACTAACAGCTCTCTGTCACTCATCTTGTCAGGGTGTATTATTTGTGTGTTGTAGTCTTTATTGTAATGAATAAATAATATTTTTATTTGTAATGTACTTAAGTGAATCAAAGGTCTGATTAGTTGAGGTTTGTAATGCTTCCATAATAATGTCATAGAGTGCATTGTATTCATCCTTTCTGAGACAAAATGACAAAAAATAATTCTAGTATTTGGGTATTGGTGGTATTATCTAGTCAATGTCATCAAAAATTAATACTCATATTCAATTTGTAAGAGATCAGGTAAAATAATTTGATGTCTTTAAATATCCCATATTGACATTTGGTTTTAGTGATAAATCATTAAAGGTTGTAGTGAGAACATTGATGATATCATGAATAGTAATAGTTAAAAATTTTGCTATTTTTTTATACAAAATCATCTATTCACTTTTGAGTGCTCTAAATAATAAATATAGGTGCTTTTGCTTGACCTCTTTAAAAACTAACCTCTATTTACTATAAGTAGTTTTGTTTTGTGATGCAAGGAAAATAAAGATGGTGGTTTGCAGCTTGAATCTCATGTTGTCAACTTGAGACAAAAGTACAGTGCATGAATGAAATGATTTATTGTCTTTTCTATCAAAGTGTTAAACAAATCCTATTTCATTTATGATAATATAGACTTCAATCAGAATAAACAAGTCTATGAACTATTTTTGCATTCATAGCATGTTGGTTGCAGAAGTTCATTAGAATTATGTGACCACAAATATTGATGCTGTCAGATTTACGACTAATTTCCAAAATGATTTGTTACCATTGACTATTTTTATTAGTAATCCCTTGTAGCTCAATAATTTTTTTATCAATGGTGGACTTACCTGTGATGTTCATTTTCTCAAAATGGTGTTTTTGGAGATACTGGTGTGTTACCAGTGTTGAAGTCCTAAATTTGGCCAAAGCCAAAAGCACAATTGATACATCCCCAGCCTGGCCATGTAGATTGTATTTTGAGGCCTCTGCCATTTGAGTTGCCCTTCCTAAATATCATTTTGACAATATCTATCTGCATAGTTTTCTTAATGTATGCAAAGTCCTTGTCACATCCAGACACAAATTTCAACAGAATTGTTGCAATCATTTAAAAACTAATTATGTAAATACAACAGGTAACATCACTTTGTTTGACACAAATTCATTACAATGAAACACAACAAGAAATCTATGATAACACATCCTCCAAATACCTGGAAAGACTGTTCTTTCAAAAATTTGTGTATTAAATGGAGAAAATGTGGTGTACATACATGGTATGGTGATGATAGTGTTTGTGTCAGTGGCCAAAAGAATTATAGGTAATGGATTTGGATGGTGAGCTAGGTAGGGTGACATGTCTGCAAAAATTTTGTATACAATCCAATGGTCTAGCTTCTTTCCATGATAATCTTTTGTTAATCATTGAATATTTTTGATGTGAGAGTATTGATCAATCAATTTTTAGCAGAGAGTTTGAAGGTGACATTATAGATGAAGTATGGACTATATCATATTCTATTGATTATTATCATTATTATTTGATTTTGTTTGTGAAGAAAAATATGTTTCTCGTGGGTTATTGTGACAAAGAAACTTATGCATTGATTGTAAGATCATGATTTGGGGAGCCATCCAACTCTCTGGCCTTCCCCATATGTTTTTCTCAAAAGTATGTTATCCATGTCAGTAACTTGAATTCTATATCATGATCACTAAAAAACAAATAAACATAGCATCATACATCGCTTGGTGCTTCATTGATAATATCCAGGCAAAAATTATTACATAAATACAGGTCTTGAAACAATAAATATGTACAAAAGCAAAGGATAACATCTTCTTTAGGAGAGAGAGGTTGTATCATAGTTTTGTAATAAAAACAAAGAACTATCAGTTAGTTTGTTTGGCCAATATACAGTACTTGACCCTCTCCCAAGTAAAAACACAATAGAGCTGAATAAATATTAGACACACCTTTTTAGTTTTAAACTAGTGTATTATTTGAGAGTGACAATGCTAAATTGGCTCAATTTTCATCTTTTGTTTTATACCAAAAGAGAAATTACCAAGAGACACAAAAAATAATACTTTTTCACACCACACAGGAGTTACCACAAACAAATAATATTGATGAAGTTTAAAAACTAAGCTTAACATGTTTTGTATAAAAGACCAATTTGGGTGAAATTAAAAAAAAATAAGTGTTATTTTTCCAAGAAACAATAACATTAAATCAAATAGTTCCAATGATGAAAATATTGATACAAGGAAAACAATATAAAAATAAAGAATATTCTGAGACTACAGTTTGACCATCACAAATGGTTACAGAAAAAAAATAGAGTTGACACAAATAAATAGACAGAAAAAGACAGAAGTCATTAAAAGATACACACAAGAAAGCATTGATATCAATAACATCAATCACCCCCTGACTAACTGAAGAAAGATACATAGGAAAATAGAATTCAAGGAGATTTCAGACATAGTAGCTGTTGTATTATAAATTATTGCATCATTATCAATAGAAAATGTACTTTATCTCACTTCTTTATGTAAAACCTTGGGCATTAGAAATTAAACATAAGTCCTCAACCTCAACAAGTACTGGTGTCTATAGACAAATTAAAGAAATTTAGAGTAACAAGATGAATTTCTACCCAAAATTTAAAGCATTAGCATACATATTCTGATTCATACAATGATAAAATCAAGCATGTAAATATTTGTAAAACCTTTCCAACTCTAAGGTTCAATAAACTGAGGAAAAGATCTTATGGAAATGGATCAAGTACATGTCCCTCATTTTTAGAGCTGATAACATCCTTCCATAAAACTTTAGTTTGTAAGAAATGAAGAGAGTGAAAAAAATCAATACTATTTGGAGAAAAAAAATCAAAGACAAATAATGAAAGCAATAAAATCATCATGAATATTGTGTCCTTAAAACACTTTTTCTTGGATATGATATGGGACTGAACATGTCCTGGAAAATCTTTTCAATTTTTCTTATCATAACAGCAGATTGAGTTTTTACAAACGGAAATTGTCTTTGTCCTAAGTAAGGATGTGTTCAGGTCATGGTTGGCACAGACATATGTTTATAAATATTGTGAGCAAAATAAACAGTTATTTTTGATAAAAAATATGCTATATACAATGAAGTGGTGTGGATGATGCTAGTACATGGGTTACAATGATTCACCCATACCATTGTGTCTAGTTCAGAATGAAACATTCCATGAACAGGCCTGTTTGCTAGGTTCTAGAGGAGTAAGGCTTGGTTCCTGGTCATGATCATGATATCCCAATGGAAAATCACAAACTGTCATATTATTATAACATACCATTAAATAAATATCCAGTCAAAACAAAAGGACATGTTGTCCTGGATTTTCAAAGAGGATGAACATTTCAAAGACATTGATGATGATGCTAATACAATGAACAAGTATGTAAGTGATGAAGTTCTTACTGATTGCATTATTATGGTAATCTTATCCTGAGTGTTTCAAACTCATGAGAAACAGCAAGTATTTGTTTATTCTTTCTCTCTGAATTTTTCAAACTCACATATCTATTCAAATTCACACTAAAAAAAATCCTAATGATGTTGAACTTGATGCTGTCTAAGATTTCTTATTAGTTATGTCAAATGCAAAACACTTGGTGCATGAAATGTAAAAGCACATGTAGAATTGTCCATGTAGTGCTGGTTGAAATCTACATGCACAGACCAGTTCAATCATGGGCATTCCAAGAAAGACATTATAAAAAATATAATAAGAAACAACTAGAGTTATTTTTATTACATCCTTATGGTGTTTGGGATAAAGTAGACAAGGATTTTTCTACTTGAGCAATCAATTGGTAATTCACAGAGAACTTACATGAATATTATCTAATGTAAAACACAAAACTGATGTAAAAAAAAAAAGAATGGATAATCTAGTAAGTTTGATTGAATGATACTTCTAAAATAAATAATAGTTACATGTTAAAATGATTGTCTCTCACTCCCTTTAAACTTTAACAGAGAATAGTGAGTGAAATGCTTTTAAAATTTTAAATTTCCAAACATAGCATTGAAATATTAATATTGTACAATCACAATATTATTCTAGAAAAAGAACAATTGATAAGGTCAAAAAGGGATACAAAATCAAAACAAACTGACTTTCTGACAAAAATTTATGAACTGTTAATCAAAGAAATCTACAGAAGACCAGCTTCACTGGAGATCTAGGGGCTATGGGGTTTCACAATACAAGCACAACATGATTGTCATAACTTTCTTAAAATATATTATAAAATATTAAGATATGATTTGTAATGTCATTATCAGCACTACAACTGCAAGTTGTTACTACATCTACAGTCACCAATCAAGAGACATGGTAGTAACATCATTTCCATTAGGACTTTGACTGAATCTGTACTTTCTACAAAGTAAATCCACAAATGCAATGAATGTGTTCTGTAACCTGATCATCAATATGCAAATTTTATTATTTTCCTTGGCAGCCAGAGAGAGACAATAGTTCAAAAATATTGTGTCGCAGACAACAGTAAAATAAAATTTCAAATTTGATCCCTTCACTTTTACATGGTGTATTAATTGGGATCCCTTAAAAATATAGTGGTAATAGTAAAGAGTTAAAGAAAGCTCAAAATGATTATTCAATTCATACTGAGACACATGCATTGTCAAAAGTGTATTACAAAACAAACTCTTCCACTATCCATCTTGGCTTTAAATATTATACAATAATGTGGATGAAGTTATATACCATGATTGAATAAGTTTTTTGTTGAGTGTCATATTAATCAATTAGAAATAATCAGAAACCAAAAATAAGTTACAGACTCATTAACCTTCTGGTTCATAAATACAAGGTGATCTTATCTTTATTTGCCATCAATTCCCTTTTGATGCAAAGTAAAATTGAGATTTTTTCATGAATCAGAAAAAACCACTTACAATAAGCAAAATTTGAACAGGATCAAAAATGTAGACAATGTCAACTACAAGCCAAGAGTAAACAACAGAAGGATCCATTTTGAGTTCCAAATATTAATTATGACTTAAATTTGACCATGGATTTTGTTTTAACTTGCCAAAAGAAAGTAAAAGTGTCAAAATTACAATCAGATTTAGATTTGATCTCTAATATGGGTGCTTGATACAATCATGATGGAGAATGAAAGGTCAAAACCATCAAATTTAGCAATAGCAATTCCCCATTCTGTGTCTTTGTTTGAATGATCATTAATCATTGGCAATAACCATAAACAATGTGTGGCTAGCACCAAAATAGTCAATACCACTTTTGATTTGGTGGCATGATCTAGTATTCACAATACTTCCACATATTATATTTTTCTTAAGCAAATGAAACACTCACTATTAATCATAAAGAAAGAAGATTGAAATGCTGATGGACATTGATAAAAGAATCAAACTTATAATTATGTCACACAATAAATACAACTGGAACAAATAAAGGCTACTGTAATCTTTTACAAAATTGGTAAATAGTGTAAATCTGATGGTATGTATTCTCTTATGGTTTGATTTAATTTGAACAACACTTGTTTTCTGTATTATTTTGAACTATCTCAAGTAATAATTTTTGATCTCTCCATAAGGTATGAATTTTTGATAAATATTTACTGTGAAAAACATATAAACTTTGTCCAATAAAAATAGATTATGGTAGATTAAATACTGTATTGTCTTTGACAAATTCCATTCATTAAAACAAAAAAATGTTGTGTTTGATTTTTGATTACAAAAACTAATGCAGTGTAATGAGATACCAGTAGGGTTATTGTAAATACTTCTTTTGTAGAAGTGAGATGAATGAAAAAATAAACAAGAAAGGATATTAATAATAAAAATCTTTTCTATTGAATAAAATCATTATCACTTTAGCCAAAACCCTTCAGAGTTCTTTTTTGTGTTTTTAGTAGTACCTCAATCTTACTTAGATTTAGATGCTGCTGCTTTGTAATATATGGAATATGATTCATTGTGAAAATTCTAGATACATGTTCTGAAGTTCAACAAAAAATGATCCCAAAACAAAAGCTTATATGACACATGTGAATACATTATTATATTTTCAGTACTTTAATCTGCATCAAATATCAAATGTTTCTGAAAATACCATATTGTATCCAGTAAAATATTGTTTAAGATATTAATCTAGATCATAGAATAGTACCTAGGTTAGACATTGCTTTTTTCTCTTTTTCTGTCATTGTAACATGATGAACTCTAAAATGATAAACATGAAAAATTACATCAGAAGATAGTAAGTTTAGTAAGATTGTTGAGATTCACAAGAAAAGGACCAGTGATAAAATGGGCACACTTTCACACCATTCATTCTTAGACCAAAACAAAAATCAGGAGAGAACAAGCTTTAATAAAGATTTTATTTTATTTAAAATTTAATATGATGCATTGAAATTCTTTGACAGCATACATATATTGTGACCTTGGTGAGGGCTTGTGTCTAGAGAGTAACAATGATGTGACAGTGAAATGATGAAGTTCTTACTGAACAATGTCTTTTCAGAATCTAAAATACACACAGCTCCATAGAATGATGAAAACAAGCTTGTTGACAATACATGTTAATATTCCCCTTTGGAAGATGTATCTAATGCTAGAGTGATAATGGTAATATATGAGCTATTTTGTCAATGTTTGATTTGAAGGTTTTCAGAAGGAGCTGTTTTAGTCTATTGACTCTAGTTTGAAAGAAGGGGGTGCTCAAATTAATGATTTTTTGAAAGAAATGAGAGCAAAAGAAAACAACACCCAATGAAATCAACACCTATTGTCATGTTTCCATGTATTATCCAATACATACTGTGGACATGATTCAAGAACTTTCCTCAAAATAGCATTTGTTTAATTTTTTACAGGATATTGCCCACATCAGAATCTTTGATGCAGGTGTTAAATGTCTTGATTTCCTCCAGAGAGTAGCTCTGGAAATATGCGATGGCACTTCTAGGACATGCTCTTTATGGAAAAGTAAGTCATTGTCCTGGAAATTAGGTATGGCCGAGAAATTTACTGGAATTTTTCATCTAAGCTACTGATGATGTGTTCCTTAATATGTTGACTTAAAACTTAGATTCAATTTTCCAGGTAACACTCTCTATGCATTAGAAAATGAAAAGTATGATGGCCAACAATTGGCAGATATTCTGATGCTGTACATTTTAGTTCTTTGTTGAGGACTAGCTTGGATGCCATGCATAGTATCAAAAATATGAATGTCCTTTGGGGACAATTTAGGCTTGTATTTTCTTTCCAGTCAAAATGGAAGAACCTTGTCATAAGTCTATGACATACACAGATGGTATCTGCTATCAAAAACAAAAAGCACAAGTACATAAGTATATATGACTATATGGTTTATCATTACAATAAGTGTACTTGGGACACACAATCTAGCAAATGGAAATGGTGAAAAACATCAAATTTTCCTGCAATGTGTTAACTCTCACATTTGTGAACTGGAGTAAATACATAATGAGTTGTATTATTTGTATTCTCATAATGAACTGGCTTTCATGTTATTTTTCTAATGTTTAGGACTATAAAGTATTTTTTTTTGGATGAGTTTGGTAGTATTTCAATTGATTCCTTCCAACATGACACAAAACAAACCCAAAATCAATTACATTTGCTAATGATGATATTATTACAAACCTAATTTTAGTCACAACAAATGTGGATGGTTTTGATTTTATTTTTCAATACACTCTCTAATGCACTATTTATTTTTATCTTTGTATCAACTTCAGAATTATAAATACTATCTTGAGAGCAATAACACCATACACATAAGAAGTTCACACAGACCAGGTCAGTTTGGGACATCAAAAAGGAACATCATTTTGAGAGAAGAAAAGTTATATTTTGTTTCAATTTGTTAGATGTTGAGACTAAGAGCACAAGCTAATAATGATTGAATTAATTGAGATATTTAATTTCACTACTAAAATTATGATAGTTATCTTATTCAGTAACATATATTCTTGTAAAAAAACTAAAATGAAAGATAAAGACACTTTGATGCACTAGTGGATTAAAACAAGAAAACTTAATTGTGGAAACTTACTCATGCTCTTGCTCTTATTCATACTAAACTAGTAGCAAATAAAAAGCCATCAAAAATTCAAATCACCAGACAGAAATACAATCATGACACATGTAAGAAGATATATCAATATGATCCTGAAACAATGATAAGACAAATTACAAATGCTAGTACAACAAAAAAATCTTTCAAGCAAAAGCAATCAATCAATGTGCAAACAAGCTTTCACTACACATAAACACCCAAAATGCACAACAAAGAATGACAACAATAAGTGGATAGCCTGATTATATTAGGTAAATTATTAAGTCAAATTTATGAATCTATGAATTTTCTCCACACAGGGACAGCATATTCCAACATGTTTTTTATTATCTTGAATAATATATAAAATTAGTGTTTAAACAACAGATTTTGAGATTTTGTGCTCTCTTCTCTTCTTAAAAAATGCCAAAATAACAAATGCAGTGATTTTTATCCCATGATGAGGAGTTTGAATAAATCTTCAATGTTAATGCAGTTTCATAATGTATCATTACTTTTCTTGCTGTGTTGATATTGAAATACAAGTTTTATTATTTTATTACTTTTAGAGAGAAAGTTTCAGTTAAAATGAAATCAAAAGCATAATATTCTCCCATAAATAAAGAATTGATCAGAATATTTGGTACACATTGTATCTGCAACAAAAAGATCAAATTAATCTCAACACAATTATGAAATGCATACTCTGCAAAAAAGTTGAGTGCAAAAGTATTACAAAAAAGTTTCACGCTGCTTATTTTGATTTGAAATTCTAAAGAAAATCATAGGAATGGATTCATCACAATGAAAGGATCTTTTTACATTAGATTCTATATTATACTTAACCAATTAGCAATC
>JALLOT010000662.1:0-18572 GCA_036939595.1 Thalassiosira livingstoniorum
AAAAAAAACTTACAGTACATACGTCTAATTACCTCAACAACCACCCCTACAGAACCAGGTGTGCACACTGCATGCTGCCTCTAGTTCACAAGTTTCTTCTGGTTTTCATTTTTCTGAGGTAATTAGACGTATGTACTGTAAGTTTTTTTTGTTTTCAAAGCATGAAAATCACGCTTTTTGATTTGAAATTGAGCATGCCAAAAGAAAAAGTATTTATTCTGTCTATTTTTGTATTGATCCAATTGAAATTGAAATTAAGTTTTAATTGTAAAATGTAATATATGAGGACTTATTTCATAGTGTATTCTCTTAATTTACTAACTATTGAATACAGAAGGTCAAATTTCAGTTGTCAGGATAGAACTTTCTATCACAAAAATGATTAATTTTTGCTGCGTAAGATGATATTTGAAGAAATGTTCCTGTTATTCTCATAGCAATGATAAGATTTTTGTTACAAATGTATTATGCTTACATTAGAAGCAGCATATTTTGGTAATTTAATCTGTTTAATTTAACATATTGTCTATCTTGTTCTTGTTGTCAAATATTTCAGGTTTCAACATAATAGATTTTTCAACAACACCTATCAAATCACATACATCAAAGATAGTAAGATAGATAAAAAATATATTGCAACCCTAACTATTTTGGATCATAATGAAGCAAATACAGTTAAAGAAATAAGAAAAATTTTGATTGGTAAAACTAAACAAGTGACAGGTTTAGACTTGATGGTTGGCTATTTTCATGTTACCGCCATGACAAGTATGAATTATGTATTTCACAACTTTCATTTACTACAAAAAAAAAACAATTCATACAAAAATTACTAATGTCAATTATTTCATTTCTTGTTTTTTTTTTTGGAAAATTCAGCTGCTGCTTATTATTTTTCTTTGACTATACAAAATATCATGAATTTTCTCTGTATTGTTGTTTTTTCTTGTTGACTTTTTTGATATTTTTACCATGAATTTAACATTTGATTTCTTTAGTTTTGTTGAAATACTTTTGTTTTTGTTAGTATTTTTTGTTTTATTTCCACATTGATTCTGTACCCTTATTGCTAGATTTTTTCTGTGTTTCCTTTAGTTTTTATATACTTTGGTTTCTATTGTTTTCTTGCATTTTTAATTTCAAATTTTGATTTGACTGTTACATCCTTAATTGCTTGAAAATTTCACACTTCATCTAGACAGATCTTTAATATCTCAGAGCACTATCCATAGACAAGTGCATGTGTCTTATTTTTATTGCTGTTTAATGTGTCAAATCTGATCTTCTCACTTCTCATAATCAATTGCCAATTGTCACAGTGTAATCTCTGGTGATCCTGAATCCTGACTGTACATTTGTTGGGATGTCTGGTACCTTGATATTAAGTAGATCCAGTCCCCTGATGCTTGCTCCAGAATCACTTCCCACTGGTATTTTTATTACTGAACATAGTATGTATTATTCTTGACTGATTTGTTGAAAAGTGCTGTGAACCTTGATTTGCCATAATCTAATACTAGAGCCTCCACTTTGCTTCAGCTAGTGCCTTCAGCAAATATTATTTATTGATTGTTTATCTTCTTGATCTCAGGTTTGTACCATTATTTGTACAGAGTCTTAGTGGGATTTTGTATGATTTTGTTTTCTGATAATGTTGTAATAACATACCTATTGTACGAGTGCTTCTATTTTACAATAGATACCATAGTTAGGTACAATAGATGTATGTTACCTTAGTGTATATAGCACAATAATAATTCTCCTATGTCTATATATATAAGTACTTATTCATATTTTTATGTGTGCAACTGTGTGCGCACACAGGTGGCTGGTCTGTTTTTTGTTTTTGTCCCAGTAAGGAATCATGGAGTTACTGAATTTTTGGAGATGAAAAATTTTTGACTGCTCCGCTATTATTAATTAGATGTTGCCTTTTAAAGAAGGAATATTGCTTTTAAAGTCTTTCTTAAGCTTGGTTGGTGTGGTCCAACCTCAACCACGACCACTGCAGCCCTGTTCTTATTGCATGCCTTGGACTGGAATCCCAGAAAGGATTGTTAATAGATAACATTGAAGAAATATCACAATTTGTCACTTGTTCCTTGGTCCAACAAATTATTCATAGCAGACTTGATGTAGATATCCAAAGTACAATTAGTATCTGATACTATCTTAGTTATGAGATACAATTATTTGTCATTCATTGGTCCCTTTTGTCTCCTAGCTTGATTGTCAGCTGTCCACACTCTAGCAAGTGGTCACTGACATGTCATTCTTCCTAGTGTTCTCCTTTGGTTTTCAGCAGCTAGAAGTCTGCCTCCAACAGAAACTCGCAATCTCCTTTTCAACTTACAGTCACATCATCAGATCACTAGTGGATACAAAGCTTTTATTCAAATGTATTGATTTTGCTATTTTCAAATTTGTTATGAGCAATGAAATATTTTATTTCCTTGTAAAAATATAACCATTATTTAAATTATTTCTTGCAAAAGTTGTTTTGGTTTTATTGATTTGACCAACCCATTGTTTGTGGAAAAATCTTTCAAACTTCAAATTAAATCACAGAAGTGACGAAAGAGGTTTTGAGAAGGTATTAGTTACTCTTTAATAACAGTTCTGCTTTGTGCAGCCTGATGCAATGTATAACTTCTTGCACAGGTGTAGGATCTTTGATGGCCATCACAATGAAGCCCAAGAATGAAGAATCGTTTTCTGATAAGTTTCCTCTGTCACCATAACTGGTTGATTGTCAAGCACAACTTTGCCAAGAACCAACCACTCTGTAGACTTTGAAAATATTTTACTCAAGCAATACCTCTTCAGACTTTGAGGAGAGCATCATCAAACCAGTCACACTTCTTGTGTGGAGACCACTTGAAACATCATTCACTTTCATTCCATTCATTGATTTAATTGTAGATAAATTTATCTTCTGCCTAACAAAAAATCATTTTATAAAACCATATAGCTATATTACTTAGGTAGTAGGTTATTTAGAACTAAATATATGCATTTTTGCCTGTGTCTGATATCTTTCTGCGTTGGCATGTCATCTGCATTGTCAACACAATCATTTCTCGTTTTTGAAATGAATTGTAATCTTGAACAAATTCAAGTAAGAAAAATGAATAATGAAAACGTGGTCTAAGTTGATTTTTTTTGGCATGTCCCTGCATTGCAAACCTTCCAGTTTTTTTCAGAGACAGGAACTTCATGACAATTGCAACAGAATTTGTTCGGGCAGCACTGTGTCGGACACTGAACAAACCTCTTAGATTTGTTGGGAGCAAAGACAATGTGTGCACCACAATCGAAACATTTCACTGGCCCATCAACACTGATACTATTAACCAAAACTTCCTTGCAGTATCGTTGCTCTGACTCACGAGCTAAGAGAGTCCACTCTCTTTGGTACAAGTTCAACAACTGTTCTTTTGAGGAATCTTTTTTCATAGCTGCAAAATTGGGGGTCATGATTGCTTGGCAGTCGCCTCGTGCCAAAACTTGGCCTTTACAGTTGTGGCAGGTTACCAAGTCACCGGTTTCAACTTCGACATGAGCGGCAGCACGGAAACATTCACGGCAATATGTGCACCCACAAACTTTTAAGCGAAATCCCTGAACAAATTCTGTGTCCTCAAATCCAGGGTCTGGCCCTTTCGAGGAAAATATAGTTGTTGATTGTCGACACATTACACAAACATTCCAATCAATCGCGTTGCCTGATAATTCACGTGATAGTGCTGGTTGCGAAGAATGTGGATAGAAAAAGGACGAAAACACTTTTCGGCAACAGTGGGATGCTTTCTCCTTTGCATCTGGTGAGAATGCATAAAGACTAATTTTCAACTCAGTTACAGAGCCATATTGCGATCTTTCGTTGTGTGCATTGATCAATCTCGTATAATCCGACAACAACCACAAGCCTGGAGTGGCTCGATCGGATGAAAATATGAGTGACTGAACCTGTTTCGAATAAACTGTGCTTTGGCAAGAACGATATCCAGCATCGCTTGATTGGAGCTGATTGGTCATTTGAAAATCATCGATTACACTTGAAGGGGTGAGGCAAAAGTCAGCTGCAAAAAGCACGCTTGGGTGGTTCTTTCGAAGGTTTTCCAAAAGTGATGAAAACCGACACAGTTCCGAACGAGTGAACACATGATTTTTTGGAAATGCTGCTGCAAGAGTTGTGTCGTTGTTAGAATTGCCATCCATTTCATCAGTTTCAGTAGGCACTTCCTCGGGTAGTTTGGCGAGGTCTAATACCCTAAAAGTCAAGCGGCCTGTGATTAGCAAATCGAGGCGGCCTTTAACACTTTTTGTATCAGATCCGAAGATTTCATAACAGCCAAAAGATGGCGAAAATTGAATCATACGATCTTTGCAAAAGTGCTTTTCCCAGAACTTGCTCCGGATGTGTGCTTCCCTGGCCAAAGCTAGTAAGACTGCAAAATCATCCGGTAGCAAACCATCTGCACTCAAAACATTCAATCGCGACATAATGGCCCCTGAAACTTCTTGTTTAATTTCATTCAAAATTTTCTTTCTTGGAATGTTTTCGGGATTTTGACGTGCAGAACCTTTTCTAGCCTTCATCAGAAAAGTGAATTTTGAGCTTCCCTTATTTGGAGGTACAAGAGACAAGAAGTCGGCCTGGTTGCTGAATTTTCCCGCAATTCCCTGCAGGATGGGTTGGAAATATGAGGTATCCCAATCACAGTTGATGTACACAAACAACTTTTTTTCCTGAAGTCGCACATCTACACGGAATGGTTTTCGGCATGGCAATTTCGCTGCTTCATCAGTAAACACTCCGTGGGATGATGCCCCATCACAATGTCCTTTGAATTTGTCAACCCCTCCATAAGGTTTCTGAAGCTCGAGACCTGCCCCGAATTCTCCAATGCCTCGTACAAACACTGTTGACTCTCGGTCTTGAACAATATTGGACGAAAGCTCCTCTACTTTTTCTTTTACAAGGGCTTTTGCTCGAACGACCTGGGCTAGGCTACCAATGATTGAGATTTGACAGCACTCCCGAGACGTTCGAATCAGCTTCACGCCTGTGTTTGATTTGACCATATCAAAGAAACAAATATCATCTTGCTTCCAAAGTCTTGAAATGATGCCAGGACCAACATTTTTCAAAACTTCACGGCAAATTGAAGACTTTTCGGGATTAAATTTAACTTTGTCAATCCAATTGGTTGGAGCTTGCTCGCTAATCCAGTGTGGATCAATTAGAGAGCAACCTTGCATGAAGATTAGTTCAGAACCCACTACTTTTTTCTTTTTTGGCTTGATACTGTGTAGCCTTGAATATAGCAGAAACGATAATTTTGTTTGCATTCCCTCTTCTGCAAGACTTCCACCAACTTCTTCCTCGCCTTCATCGAGTATGAACTCCAACTTCCTCTCAGGTTCGCCGACTAGTTGCCACACACATGAGTTACGATCTAGCTTCACTGTGACTGGAATGTTGCCGTCTGATGATAAAAGGTGAAATAGAGAAAATTTGTCTCTCAACTGAGGATCAAGGCATTCAACTATCTGATGAAAATATCCAGAAATCATGGCACGCAAGACAGTTTCGTCTGAAGTCCAAAGAGAGCCTTCGTCGCGTTGATCAGAGAGCTTCTTCCTCTTCTTCAAAACCTAGAAATATCCCGGACATTTGATTTGAGCAAAGCCATCTCGTAGGAGGAAAAATAAGAGCGTTTTCTTCTTACCTGGTGAAATTGCTCCACTGACTGTTGAGCACGACTTAATGCAGGGAAATTCAAACCGTGTTTGTTGCACCACACTCGAAGAAATGATTTTGTTCTGGGACGCTTGCGTTCAAACTTTTCAAATTCTTGCAGGGCCAAGAAATGGTCCCCAAAGTGGTGTACTTTCTGTTCCTGCTCAAATGCATACTCTTCAGAGTTGCATGACAGCTCACTTTCCTTTTGAGTTCTTCCAGTTGTAATCATTTTGTCCTCGATCTTCTTCTCTTTACTCTCATTGTCATTGGATCTTTTCTTAAAAAAGATATCGTCTTCCAAACAAAGAAGAGTTGCCATTTTGATCACTCGTTCACGATGCATAGGCGCCATCTCATTTGCCCACAAAACCATGCGAACAGACTCTGGCTGCATTGATGACATTATACCAGCAATATTGCCATCGCCTGTCAAGTGTAACGATTCCCTTGTCTCGTCCAAAAACTGCACAAACCCAAGCTCCTCAAGGCGCACCTTTGCAATAGATATAACATCACAGGGAGGAAAATCTAGCAATCCAAGGTCCTCAACTTGGCAGCCACAATTGTACATTGAATAAAGAATTAACTGTTCTGCTGGCATTTGCATGATCTGAGGTGTATCATAATCCTTCATTAGATATTTGTGGGTCCTTTCCGAGTATAAATAATAACACCACCCCGTTTGTGTACGCCCTGCTCGACCCTTTCGCTGTTTGGTGGATGATTGAGACACCATTTCGTCGCACAAAGTAGGAGCTCGAAGCTTGTGATCATACCTAAGCTTTTTTGCTTGCCCTCCATCTAGCACAAATCTGACGCCGTCAATGGTTAGGCTAGTCTCCGCAATATTTGTACAGCAAATTACTTTTCGAACGTGCCCTATTGCACCTAGCTTTGTAGCTTCCCCGTCGAGGCCCGTGCGGTGAGACCTGTCCTTAGCAGCATTTTTACTATGCTGGTCCATACTAGCATACAGAGGATATGCAACCGCCCCAGCACGCTCCTTGAAGGCACGCTGATTGATAGAGTCCACACATTCTAATATTTCTCTGCTTCCACTCAGGAATATAAGGACATCCCCATCAATATCACTTTTGTTTTGAATGACATCACAAAAAAGCACTTCAACAGCATGCTTGACAAGGCTATCATTTTGGTCATCACAAGCAGCACCTGAGTTGAAGTGAAATAAACTGTCATTGACCACAGATTCCTCGTGACTATAACTGTCGTCAGCATTACTAGCCTCAGTGTCTTCAAAGCCGAATTCATCTACCCGAAAGCTATAATCTTCACTGTCTATTGGGCGGTAGATTTCTTCAACTGGAAACACTCTCCCTGGGCAATCCATCCGTGGAGCACCATCAAAGTATTCACAAAATTTTCTCCAGTCAATAGAAGCAGACATTACTACAACTTTCAGGGGAATATCTTCGGGTTGTGGATCTTCGCGCAACCGCCTTAAGTATTTACGGAAATGCGCAAGTAGTAAGTCAGTTTCCATGTTCCTTTCATGTGCCTAAGTTCGAAAGTAAAAAAATATTAGTCAAAAGAGAACACACAAAAGCAAGAATGAAAATGCCACAATTAAGACCAAAATTACCTCATCAATTATAACAACATCATAGTTTTTAATCTTGTCGTTGCTTGTTTTCAGCTGGTTCAGCAACCACCTGTTCAAAGAGAACAATGGTAAAAAAAACAAAGTTTAAACTCTGAAAATAAGGTGTAATAAGAAACTTCATTGACTTACCCTTCTGTCACAAACTCAATTTCAGTTTCATCCGAAATCTTCTTACTGTCCTCGGGCCTTCCTCCGTCACGCTTTCCAACTTGAAAACCAACCTTTCCTCCCAATTGAGTTTGGTACTCAAGTGCTACTCTCTCCGCAATAGATTGTGCCGCAAGCCTACGTGGCTGCGTGCAACATAAACGAAACCCACGAGACCCCCGATTTTGAGTGACACTTTCGCCCATCCACGTATATGCATCGCTGGCAATGTACTGAGGTATTTGTGTACTCTTTCCTGAAAAGGAGGATTGCATAAAATTTTTTTGAGCATTTGTTGACAAAATCAAACACAAAAACGTGTGTACAGTCTCACCGCATCCTGTACCAGCAGTGACAATAACACAATCTGATTCAAGCATCAATTTATTTAACTCTGCTCGCTTTGCATACACAGGCAATGGCACCCGTTTTGCAGTTCCTTTCCTTTTTGCACCGAGGGCGTAATTTTCCTCAGTGAAGCAAACACGTTTCAGACGTTTCAAAAGAACCAAGCCAAAATCAACGACCCGATAGGAATCATACCCATGGTCCTTAATCATTTTGCTACTTTCCAAACAGCACTGTTCAAACTCATGATGGATATGGCCAATACCCAATGCTATACTTTCCTCGTGAGCGCCTCCTGCTTCAATTTCTGCCTCAGCTTGTTCCAACTCTTGCGGGGAAAATGTGTCTGCGAGCTCTTTTTTCAAATCACTGATTTTTTTATTTGAGTCTGCCACCTCCTCCTCAAATAATTTCAAGCGATTGGCACTTCGCTGCTTCTCCTTCTCCTTTTCGGGTATTTTGCATTGCCTTAGATCTTGAAGCTTGTTTTTGGCTTTTTTTTTTGTTTGCATTACGTGTTTTTGTTGCTCTGCAAGCCATCCACGGAGTCCTCGAGCGAACGAAAAGTATTTCTTATAGCTCGCAATATCGGATTGGTTTTTGGTCATGGATTCCAGTTTCTGTTCATGCGAAAAACGAGGACAGGCATTAGTGCAATCTGTAAAAATGAGATTCAATCGCTTGAAGAGATAGCATACAAACCTTTTTCATCCCATCAACAACGTGATCCAAGCTAGGACGATAGCGCTCAGCAATTTCAATCAGAGAACAGGCCTCAGCATAAGTGAAACATGATTCAAGATCAGAGGAACTATTTTTCAAGCTCGTTTGACAAGCGTCAAATAATGATCGACACTTGCCAAGAGCATTGCCGAAATCCCCTTGCTTCTTTCTTGCAGCAGCAAGTTTTTTCTCTATCTGTCTCTTTTTGTTCTTGTTTTTATTTCCGCGTCCCTCCCTCAGTAATTTTTCGTCTCTTAATTTATCGCCAAGGTCTGAAATGGAAGCTGTTACATTTCTCAAGCTGTTCTGTAGACAATCATGTAACTCCTTCACTTTTTCTAGAAGCATGGTGACAGCAAAGTAATTATCACCCATTGCTTCAATTAACTGCAGATCATTAGACAGTTTAGACGAGGCAATCCTCTTGGCTAGCTGTATTTCCTCCCAGCTGTCCTCTCTTCCGCCGATTTTTTGAAGCTGGGTATTGAGTTGTCGGATTTTACTTCTGATTTGCGTTACCGCATGCTCCGAAAGAAGAGTCCCTGAGCCTTGGTTCTGAAATATACCACCACTTTGAAGGAGTTCGGAGCTCATTATATCATTGGACAAGCTATTGATGGATTCAAGCTCATCGCCCCTACAAATGCCATCTAATTTCTCTTCTTCGATTTGCATTTGCCTCAGATCAGAATCCAACTGAACGAAAGTGCTTTTCGCCTGCATCATTTGTTCTTGACATTTGGAGAGTCTGAGCTCTTCTTCATCTTTCCTAAATTTTACTTCTGCGTGGACTTTGATACACATTTGTAAGAATGATTGCTGGTTGTGCCTGTCCATTTGTCTGCATATCTCTTCATTGCGCTCACACACTCTTGTTTCCATCTCAGCAAGGCTCGAATTGATCTTAGTGCGATTTGATTTGTAGGTTTCGTCCAACGATTGAATCCGACTTGAGCATTCCCACTCGATTCTACGAATGTTAGTTAAGCACTCATCTCTTTGCTTTTTCATTGCACACATTTCTTTCTCAAGCTTTGAAAGAGCACTGACGCGTTGAGCTTTATCTCTAGAAAGCCAAGACGGAGTTATTGACCAATGGTTATCAGCAATTTCCTTCTCGAGATTTCCAGCATCTCGTGAAATTCTCTTAATACTTTTCTCTAACTCATCCACTTTTGTCCGATCGCACAATGTTTCATTATCACGCTTCTCTTTGGCTCTTCGTTTTTTGTCAAGCAGTGTCATTTCGAGGCAATGCATTTCGAGCGATGATTTTTCTTTATGCTGTTTCAGCTCTTCTTCATTTTCTGCCATCTTTTGCACAAAAATCCTACCCCTCATTTCGAATTTCATCATTGCTTCGTTTTCCAATTTACGCTGGTGCTTTACTGCTTGCAACAAGGCATCTTCTTCCTTATGCAATTCATCTAACGGGCCTGCAAAAATATTCTCCGACTCTTTCACCAATGTCTTAAACTTAAGTATGCATTCTTTGTATTCTTGGGTTCCATTACACACCTTGCTGGATGACGAGGGTGAAGACGGAAGAGGGTGAGAATGAGTTGGACGTGATGATGCCAGAATGCGATGTAATTTTTGCGTTGTTTTCTTAGAGTTGGATCTTTGCAAGCAGTTGTTGAAGTGGAAGTCCAGACGATTCATGTCCCTTTCCAGAGTCTGAGGAGAGTCCGCAAGATGTTTTAACCCATGAAGGAAGGTGCCAAAGTCATCAAATTGAATTTTGTGTTGAGCTCTTGATTGGAGACGTTTTTGTTTCACGAGCATTCTTTCCCACAAGACACCGCCATTGCCCATAGAGCCAGACAAATCATCGGGCCCATGTTGGGAACGTGCTTTATTGTACGCCAATTTGCTTAGAGAATCAAAAGCGTCAATTGCAGCTGGATTCCTGTCGACTAGTTGCTGAAATAATTGATTGAGATGATGAGCCTGACTAGAGTTTACTCCAAACTGCTTCGCTATGGAGTAGAAAGTGTTTTCTATTACGCCAAGCATGACATTATCAGTCAGAGCAGCATGTTGAATCCAATCATTATTTGATCTCTCGAATGCTGGAGGGCAGTAGTCTACAGCTGTGAACTGTTGGATATTTTCTTTGAATTTCAGCAACCGCTTGTCCCACAATACTACATAACGGTCCCCATCGAGATCACCACCTCCCATTTTGTCAGCCTCTGGCCTCTTTCCGGCGGTAGAAAACAGGATACAATTCCTCATTTTTGAAACTGGGTGATTGGATGATAAGTTTCTAGCCAAATTTTTCAAAATTCTTACATCACCAGGGCAATATGAGGGGCTGCGAGACAAGATTACGTACTCTGAAGAAAGCGGCCCATCTTCCATCATAACAACACATTCTCCTTCTTTCAAGATATCATGCAAAGTTTCAGGGAATGCCGCCCCAAAAAGAGTGCGACAACTAGCCAGGGGGATTTGAACTTTTGTCAAACTGTCAGATAAATGACGAGTGTGTCTCAGAGCAATTGTACATTTCTCGTAAGACCGACGGAGTTTGTGGTGCGACTTACTCTCGTCCGTTGATGAAGCTTCCAATTTTATTGAGTCTGATCTCAAAGCGCCCCGTCCAGTCTCCGCACATGCTAGTAGCATGTTTTCAAAACTTTTCCATGCGAATGGCTTTGAGTCAAGACCTGCCAACCATGCTGCACTCATTGGTTTTGTGGTGGCAGTCTCAATAGCATCTAAATGCTGCTGTTGAATTTCCTCTAGAACTTCATCAGGAACACTTGCAGTGAGAAGGCAAAGTAATTGTTGCGATATCCGACCCATGGATGCACGGCTCCAGCCAATTATACCAATTTTGCATCCAAGCATTTTCGTACACTCCTTGGACAGAGTTGTCTTCAACATGGACCTCCTGAAATGCATTGAAAAAGAGGAGTCATTTCTTGTGTCCACAATTAGTACGCCCTTGCAGATATGGCCTTGACACGTCTCATTAAGCTCCTTTACATTGCCCGCATACCGTATCTGCCAGACGGAAGGTATTGAATCTTCATGTGTTTTTTTTTTACCCTGGACGGTAAGTTGATTCCAGAGATGACGAGCAAGTTTCAACGAAATCAATCCGCAACCGTCTGTAAAATCAAAATTTTCATTTTGAATGGAATCGATTTCCGCCACATCAACATCCAGCATGGTCCCACGATTTGGATGGAGTGAAACAGGTAAATCTAAAGCATCAACACTGGTAAACATAAGGCCCTGGTATTTAATACGTTTTGGCGCCCCCTTCGATTTTTCGAGCTCTCGTATACCAGGTAATAGTTCTGTCATAAGATTTTCATTGCCAGACAGTGAACCGCAGCGAAAAAAATATGTTTGAGATTGCACTCCAGAATTAGTTGCACCGAGTAGAGAGAAGTGCCGGCCATCAGCCATGATTCCATTCCTGAGGATCCTCTCACGCTGCGGATCGTTCTGGTATTGAAAAGACTGTCGAATATTGCAGTCACCGTCATCATGTATGTCACTGCTAAGTTCCACAACAATGTAGTCATCCCCAATGCCATCGGAAGAAGCGTACTCAAAAAATAAATTAGAAACTTCTCCGACACGAGAATTCGAGACTCTGCTTCCTTGTAAATCATAAGTGAAATATCTGAGCCATTTTTTCAGTGGTTCTTTCTTTCTGTTGCATTTCAGAATTTCAGTGGCATGGTACCACCAAGTACATGATATTTCGGGCAGGGCACCCTTTCTTGCTTGAAGCATTTTTCATACGCGGTACACCCATCAAATCGTGGTCCCGAAATTGCTCTAGGCAGTTGGCCGATTATGCCCATAACCAAAAGAAATTTGACAGGAGTTGGATGAGATATCAATTTGATCAGGTGGGCTTTACAAAAACCACACACGGAAACGACCACTCGCTAGACAGGCTTTGTTGGATACGTGGGAATGGAAAAATGACAAAGAAGAAATCAGCATGCTTAGAGGTATGCATATCATAGTAGCACAGTAACAACTAACGGCATAATATCAAAAAAATCTGGATGTGATACTTACAAAGAAAATTCTAGAGAGATCAATGATTCAGACCTTCCAATGATCAGGTAGATCCTCATATTTTGACTGAATGTCTTTTTTTGCCTCTACCAGGTCGCGATTTTGCCCGATATGTAGCCATGATATAAGACTTTGATTCCAATTTTAGAAGAAATGCGAAGAAAAGAAGCTTAGAAAGGTTATAGTGGCAGTAGTGTGTCACAACTCCCAACTGAAAGAAATATCCTCTCAATCAAAAGTCACGAGACCAGCATTTGCATGAGACTTCGCACTTATGGAACACTCGCTTTAGCCTTTGCAGGACAAACAACATTTCTCTACAATTCTTGATGGACGTTTGAACCAAACATCGTACACTGCACGCTGCTAAATGAGAGTCCAGAGTCTTCTAAGCTGAACTACTTCAATGATCTGGCCTCCATAGTTTGTCTCCAAGCACTCAAGACGACCATTTGCCGCAATACGTGCAATAATTCCAATCTCATTGCGAATCTAATTTGCCGGACAACTATCCAACTCCCCACGAAAACACTGTAAAATTCCAAGCTATGAAACCTGCAACAACAAGTTCCAAACTGGATAGATGACGAGGACCAAGCAACAGAGAGATATCGCTCACCTTGAAAAGCTAGGCAATTCCTATTAGCTACAATTCCTAGGTACTTACAAGAAATCAATAATGAAGGCAGGAGTGGCATCGTTTGGAGTTTCGCCATATCTTCGGCTAACTCAAATATGTTGAGGAAATTCCAACTTTTGGGGCCTTGGGCCTTGGGGCTCTCGCTCTGGAGCACTTTGGAGTCTGTCCAGAGACCGTCTTTGGCCGACAACAACAGCAGAGAGGGTTCTTTGATTGTCATGGTGGAGCATGGTGGTTGCTGTTAGATCAGGCGCAGGCTGTCAAGGGTCAAGGGTCGAGGTTCCATTTAGCGTACTAAGTAGTAAGTTGGGGTCATGGTCATTCATGGGTCATCGGTCGTGCTTGACAAAAGAATGCTCAAAAATGGCGGGACGTGGGATAGCGTGGGATGTGGATGTGGAGGTAAGTAGTAATATGGTACCATATAGTACCATAAGTACTACTATACTTCTTATGATGTGCTATTGTACCTACTTACCATAGTTAGTTTCAAAAAAAAATAGCAACAGAAAATGCAAATTCAAAAAAGTTTGTAGAATTTTGTACGAAAATCCACAGATCATAACTGAAAACAGAATATCTGGATTTGATTTCAATAACCAATAATTGTCTTCAAATATTTGCAAAACCAAATGCCTCATGTTTGCAATTTTTTGCAAACTATCCTTTAAATTGTCAAAAATTGGTATATCCTATTCCGTCTCTAATAAAAAATAAATTGGTAAATATCAAATTTTTATTCCAATAATACAATTTTACATGATACAATATCAATTTAAATTTCGTAATATACACATATAACAACTAAGTTATTGGTTTTCATTCTTGAATTTGCAGTTTAAAAATCTATCATTGCAATTATAAAAATTGTAATTTTCCATTTCTATATCAATTTATTTTGAAATAAATTCCAAGATATGAAAATAATATTTCATTTTATTATCTTTAAACTATTTACCATTGTATAATTACAAACCCTAGAGCAAAATTCACAAAATAGAATTTTCAATATTTTTGAAGTCAATCATAAGATTTAAGGAGCATCAATTTGTTGAACTAATTACTGTCCCACATTAAGAATTAACTATTAAACTATTCAAACTTTCACTTTCTTCTTGTTTTTTTTTAACTTTTCTCATCTTATTTGAAGAACCCCTTGTTTCCGTAGTATTTTCTACATGTTACAATTCAGCCCTTGCTTTTTTCAATTTTGTGGAAGCATGTTTTGCAGTATTTTCCATATCATCTTCCTCTTGGCGATCATCATCAAGGTCAGGGCATTCTTGTTGTTCGAAACTATCATTTGCACCACAATAGACAACTTGGTCATCATGGCCTTCATCTTCTGGGAACAACATAATATCTTTGGGTTCTTCTTTTCTTTCTGGTTTCTTTGCAGTTTCTTCCATAATGATTGTCCACTTTGGGGACATATCACAATTGTCATGCAGCTTACAAAACTCATTCCACACCTCCATGAACATATCCCAATGTTGGGCACTGAATTTTCTTTTCTTCATTGAGCCAATATCTTGTTGTAATACTCCATACCATCACTGCTCCATCCATGATCACAGTAAGCCACCTTTTTATTTCCAGTGCATGTTTTTGTTTCGTGTTGTCTTTTGTATTTTTCTGCTTCTTTGGGCTCCATTTTTTTCAATTCCAAATTTTTCTTCCAGTGGATGTACCCATTTCTGTAGATGAGCATAGCAAACGTTTCATCACTTGGTGTAATCATCTTTCCAAAGAAATTGTTGTAATTATTTTGTGTCTTCAGGAAATTTACAATTTTTGATTTACAATGCAACTTGAGGGTATAATGCGTTACGAAAAAGCAGTATTATTTCAATTCATCTTCTGATATGTCTGGGTCTGCAGAACAAATCTTCAGATACATCCCCCCTCTGGGCAATCTGGTTGCTCCCCCCTCATATAGTGAGCTGAAAGAAACAATTCAAGACAAAACACACAATGGTAAAGTATTCTGGGAAAAATTACATATGAAAAAACAACACCTACCTTGGAATTGTTTTTTCACAGTGGAATCAAAGTTCCCACGTAAACTAACATATTTTGCACTAATGTTAGGTTTGATCTCCACTGTCCAATACCCTTCCCAACTGCAATCCATTGGCAAAGGTAGCTTCCTCATAATTCATCCGCATAAACTTTTATCTCCAATTCGGTACTTTAACAACCCCTTGTTAAGAATCTTGTAATGAGGTCAAAATTCTTCCCTCAACAAGACCTTCATTTGAGAAATGATCCCCTGATCTTCTGCTGTAGGGACATCCAGTCCTTGTTTAACAACTCTATTTTTCCAAATGCAATGCTCCCTCTTGCCATATTGTTTAGCAGTCCTTGGAGTTGGTTGTTGAGCCTCATAAGAGCATTTGAACAAATGACATAGTTATGAAAAGATTCCTCAAAATCTGCAACTGCAAGGGGGACCATTGCGACTTCACTCCCATTTGCAAGAGGAATTGGCCTAATCATCAGATTACAATGAAATTTATTTCCGGCACTGACCTCTTTTAGAGCTGACATTTCCTCTTGGAGTTTTTTACAGAGGAAATTGATATTTGCCCCCAGATCATGAGTTTCTGGAGTCAACTGACTGCAATAATCAGGGGAAATATCCTTTGGGAAAACATTTAGTCCCTCTGGAGTGTGCAATCCCACATCACGACAACTTGCGTTTGGTCCTTTTGGCCATTGACCTGCTCCAGCATTGTTTCTGACACTCACCAAAACAGATTCACTTTCATTCATCATATTTTGTCCCACAGTGTTAATTTCCATATTGATTACAGGACTTTTGTTTGTGTCGCCACCGTTGGTTCTGGATTTTTGATTAATTACGGAAGGCACCATGTTGTTATTATTATTTGTCATTGTCATTGGAGTACTGTTTCAATACCAACTAATCTCTACAATGTTTGTTCTCTTTACCTCTTACTCTTTTTCTTTTTTTTGTTTTTAGTACATTGCTTCTACAAGTTGCATAACAAATAATGTTTTTGAATATTTCTTTTTCTTTTTCAATATATTACTAACAAAGTACTATGTTGTACCAGTATATTTAATGTTTTTTAGATCTCTCATTTTGCTGTGTAATATGTAGTAATACATTGCCAATGATAGTTTTATTCATATGGATATGGGTACTAGCAGTACCCATACACAGAATATATTGGTATTCTAAAGATTATAATATTGTATTATTCCGCTTTTTTATATCTATGATGGCAATTTTATAAATTGGAAAAGAATTTAGTCCATTCATTTTTTATCTGTCCTTCACATAACATGGCAATTAGTACTCCTACAAAAGTATGGTATTGTGGTACTAAAACATAGAGAGACAAAATCATACACACTCCAAGTAACATTTCAATGATATGGAATAGCACCATGTTATCTGAAGAGTTACAAGGAATCAAGTCTAGGGTGATATTGGAATTGAAGAAAAGGGATCCTTGGTACAAGTATGGTACATGATGTTGATGAAACCATAAAAATTGGTATTGAATGCAAAAAGGCATATGATCGTGCAGGAGGTCTAGATGACAGGATCAAGCCAAGAGACAGAATGATGAATATTATTGTAAGAGAATTAGTATGGAACAAGAGATGCATGGCTTGTTGCTATAATGCTGTTCAGGCTGATTTGATGAACAGATTTCAGAGGAGGATACCATGAGTGATTAAAATATCATCAAATTTCCAATTCCGGACTCACTTCAGGATTTTATGGATAATGGAGGAACTGGAAATGATGACCATGGAACTAAACTAACAACTTGTTACAAAAGTCATCATAATATTAACAAAAGCAAAAGTCTGCAAACACATCTGTGGTTCTGTAAAGTCAAATCGGAAAATAGTCATTCTGCAAAGCAGAAACGGAAAAAATCATAGATCCTCTTTCCAAAACTTTCAATAAAAAAAACAAAACAAGAGCTAAAAAGTGTGCTGACTTCCAATTCCTGTTTTGTAAGTGCAGCACCAATGTATGATGGTTTGAAAGCTCCTTTAACACTGTCTGATTGCACATCATCATAATATGAATTATCTTTCAATGTTTTCAACAATTCCTCTTCCGAGGTGTTTGCTGAATCTTCGTTTAATGGCACACTTCTGAATATAAAGCAAGAAACATTGGGTACTTATTATGCTCAAACAAATAACAAAATGGAAGATGGGAAAATACAGAGCTTGGAAAAGTTAATGGAGGAGATGGGGGATATATCAAAACAAAATAAGGATCAAAATCTCACCAATACAGATGTGGAAGATGATAGTCAAACACTATCAACTGAAAAATCTTATTTTTTGAGATTGATCCAAATTTCAAACTGTGCCTTTCATCTTTTGAGAATTCAACAATTCCATCGATTACTTCTCAAGGAGCAACCTCACAGAATGCAGCCTTTAGCACCACAACCAATGTCTTTACAGCAGTAGAGGTGTCACTGATTGAGTTAATGAAAATTCTAAAAACATCCAAATGTGACTTGGGACTATTTGACAAAATAATTCATTGGATTGAGCGGTCCATTCATCAACACAAGGTGGACTTCCAGAAACAACCACTTTTCACAAGGGATCTTCTTGTGTGTCTCAAATGGAGAAAAAGATGAATCTCTAATGGCTTAGACCTATTCAAAAAACAGTTCCACTGTATAGAAATCAAAACAAGCAAGTTGAGAATGTTCCTTGCACCATCCCTAGTGCTACTGTTCCAGTTTTTGACATTGAAGTTATTCTGAAGTTTTTCTTGTTGAATCCAGAATTCATGAAATCTGAATAACTCCTTGATGATTATGATCTATGGAATGGGGAATTTCTATGATTTGGATGATGTGCGCATGGGAAATGTCTGGAGAGATGCTGTTAAGATATTTTGCTGGACCAAAAGAGATTTTCCACTTCCAATGATTATCTTTTATGAAAAAACTTATGTGAATGTTCATGGAACACTTTGCGTGCATCCCCCATCCTAGTTTGTTTCTTGATATTTGGCAAAAGATACCGTGCACTAAAAAGATTCTGGAGTGCTTTGGCATACTATGTTCTGAATTTGGAACATGGAAAAGGAATGGGAAATTCTTTCAAAAAAATGCAAAGTGAACACTTGTGTCTTTTTGGTGGGGTCAGACAATTAATCTTGATTGATGAAAAGGGTGGCATTTCATTAACCATATGTATCACTAAACCTGACGGGACTGTTGATAAAAGGAGTGTGGTGGTGCAACCATGGATTCACATGGTTTCAGGAGACATTG
>JALLOT010000663.1:1777-16797 GCA_036939595.1 Thalassiosira livingstoniorum
AAGTACAGAGGTGCCACCCTAATACCGCAGTTACATTATTATTTGATGCCAAAAATACAACATGGCACAATACATAACAAGCTCAAGTGCTTGAGCCTTCAAAATTTTGTGCCAATTGGAAATGGCAACTACCACCCAATAAAACAAATTGAAAGAGCACACTCTCCCATTTCAGAAAAAAATTAGCCAAAAGGACCAAATATTCAATGAGATGTATAAGGATTTTTTTAAAAGGTCCCAATCACTAACTAACACTATTAAAATTGTGCTTTATGTAGCATTTTGATAATGCTTTAAAATTGCTGTATGATGAGGTAGCACTGGAGGAAAAATAAACATTGATGGCGACACTGTCACTGACATCCTCTTGGCACTGTATGATTTGTTTGAGCCACCCCACTGAAAGCTATAAACTAATGTCAGTAGCTATAATTTACTGCCCACGCCAGCATATTCAACATTTTCTAACTAGCTGTTACAATTAAAGTATTAAAATTAGCAATCAGCAACAAGGCAAGTATTTGTTGCAGTTGGTGCCTTGCAATGAAATAAAAAGTGGATGACCATGTCAGAAATATGGAATCCACCAGCCTCAACTTCCTTGCTGTGTTAGAATTGATTTCAGTTGTGTTGGTGAGTCCTTCAGCCAATAATCAACCTACATTTCACACAATAGTGGTGCCATGGTAACTCAACCAATGGGAGAGAAAAAAGTTCTATCCAGATTATCTTAATGTGTAATTTTGTGGTTTGCTAGTGCTAGATGAAGATTTCACAAGAAACTTAATAATACCCTGGCATATTTCTAATGCATGTTTTGGTCTGTGGTTTTTGGATTCAAGAATGTAACCTAGATACTTACCCACATTTCCCTGAAAAAGATATTTTCCCGTGACAAAGAGATGCTTCGTTTTGATTTTTCTCTTTTCGCTGCAGCTAGCGGGGCCCTATTCATCACTCTTTTATAATAACAATTCATGCAACATTTACCAATGAATTCATGATTTGTGTTACGCGGTTTTTACATTCAAGACTAACTCCTATGTAACCTACTTATCTACATTTTCTGAATAGAGAAATTTTCCCATGAAAAGAGATGTGTTGATTTGATTTTTCTCTTATCGCTACAGCGGGGTCCATTGTCTGTCATCCTCCTCATCCCTCTCACACAGACTCACAATTCACTGAAACTGCACATCGATACAAGATTTGATGCCTTTTCTTTGTCTGCAACGTAATAATTCGCCAAGCACAAGACACGACAGATTTTCAAGATTCCACGCTCTCTACAAGATAAGATGAACCACCTGTGGAAATGAAAAGAAAAAAGAAAGATCACTCCGTTTTTGGACGTTCCACATTCAAATCTTTCGACATAATAAATCTCCATTTATTGACAGCCCCGAGCCAATAAAAGTCCATTTTTGTGGAGGGACTTCGAACTATGCAAATTTTCACAAATCCTAATACATCCTTTAGTTGAAAATTGAAAGAAATTTGAGTTTGGCATAACAAAAGATTCAAAAGGATTAGGAAATAATTTGCGATTGCGCGTTTGAATCTGTTTGAATGATTGTAACGAATTTGAACGTCTTACAATTATTTCGGTGGAGTACCCCGTGATTGTGGCAGCCTCTGCGCCTATCGCTGCATTGACTTTTGCTACGGTTTTCTCAAAAAAACCCTGGCACACACAACATGTGGCAAATGGTATTGTAAAATTGGGTTACAACGAGCAGAAGAAACGACATTAGGAACATTAGAACTTCACAAAATGATTGAGCTATTGTTTGATCACCTTTGGTTTGTCTGGATGATCTTCTGGTAAATTGTCCCTGTCGCGAAAATGAAGAAGTGGCGAAATTTATTCATGTGAGTTCAACAGGAAATCAACATCAATATGCACGACTCGTGTCATCGAAACCGTATTATTCACTAAGCACTCTGCACCACAGCCTCCAAGCGAAAGGATACGGTCTTCCTCGTGAAATCCGTTGCAATCTCACCCCCTCAACACCCGCTTCAACTCTCTCTTCACATCAAAACTCCCATTCGTCGGACAAGTCTGCATCAAATACAGAGCTGCGACAGGAGCCGCAAAGATGGCGAGAACGGAAGAGATTGAAATCAGTACCCGGACGGCGATGAATGTCGCTAGAAGGGTGATGGCGATGGTGATCAGTTCATTGGGTGGTTGGGCGGTTGGTGATTGGGGGTTTGGGGGGGAGGTGGTGCTTCCTTTGTTGGCGTCGGATGAGGCGGCCATTTTCACAGTTGCGCTTAAATTCGGAAACGAAGAATGGAAAATGGAAAAGAATGAGAACATTCACATTAGAAGTTGAAAAAGGATTCTGAAAAGCGGCGTAATAAAATTTGTTCTTCTATTTTTGTAATTAATTATCAATCCAAACTCAAATTAGTGTACTCGGAAGGTAGCAAAATACTAGTAATTTGATACGTATAGCTACCTATATCTGCTCGAATTGTAAGAACTACATCTATTAATTTATTCCTAGGAAATCTGATAATCGTCAAAAATCGAAATCTGCTAAAGTACTAATCGCAAAACGAAACCATGAACGCCATCCCAAAAGTTCTCACAAGCCGAACAGTTCTTTCCAAGTAAGGATTTCATACTTCGTTTCATATCACTCGCCTCCATGACTTCTTCATTATTTTGTGTTGGTGCATGAACTCGGGACGGACTCGCGTCGGTCCAGAGATGCCGAGTCGATCAAGGAACGACGAGGTTATACGAGTTACGACGACTGCTACGACGACTGCTACGACGACTGCGCCGGCTGCCGGCTGTCGATCTGGTCACGTCGGCGACATCGGCAGTCGGAAGTCGGCGACGGCAGTGGCTGTTTTCTATCGGGTTGTATTGGGGGATTTTGCAGAGCTCTTAGATTCGTGGTTATTTTCCTTTTTGGGACTCGGTTGGATAATTTTTCAATGGCACATCAGCCAATTGTTACGCAATCAAAGCATCGGGCGTCGCGCGTGGAGTTTGGTTTGGAGGTGTGGAGTGACGGTGCGGAGTGACTGTACGGAGTGGCGTGGCGTTTGGATCAAACTTTTGATTACATCTGGGGGACTTCCGTATTCTCTTATTATTTGCCATTTTCCTCTCGCGAATCGGTCTAAAATTCAATTTCCATCTGACGGGTGTTCCGGAGTTGAGGCATCGGGTGTGGGTTGGTGGTTGAAGAGTGTGGAGGGAGGAGAATCCGCCTTGAAGCCACCGTGCTGTCAATCCATTTTGCATTGTTGTGATCAATCTCAAGGGGAAGTGTCGAAGTCAGGTTTTGGCTGGGCGTCTATTAAATAATGGAGCCTAATATAAATGTTGCGAACAAGGTTCTCTTCTTTCTGGGCTTTCAATGATTTGCTTCTTTTCCGGTCTCCTGGTCACCATCTCACCCCCCTCTCCTTTCTTTTTCTCTTCATACTTATCTAACATCATAATGACACAACAATAAATTCACGAAAATTCGTTCTTCGAAAAAGCGTCGGAAGGTTCGACTCGCTCATCTCACTCACTGCCCCATCCAAATTGGGCAAGGTGGTGAAACCAAAAACATTTTCGAATTCGGGTGCCAACCAACCGTTTGTGTTTGAGGGGAGCGTGGCGAAAAGTGCGGGAAAGTCTCCGTTTTGGGTGGAAACCTCCGCCAGGAGTTGAATATTCAGGGATGGTCAGTTCACCTGAATGGGAAGGGTTGGCGACTAGTATTTGAGGAAGAGTCAATAATGGCGGAATAATAGAGAAATATTTTGTGAGGATGTTGACTCGATCTTTTGGTCGTCTCTTTGAAAGGGTTATTTCGAAGATGTGGTGTCTTTGTCACAGCTTTGACACTTTAAGTTCTAAATAGGTGTCATGGTTTTTCTAGGCTCATTTTGATGAAGTCAGAACCTGTTTTTTTTAATTTGGCAATGATTATTCTAAAGCATATTGCTGTTTTGATTATTGCCTAAAAGATTCTTTGATGACTAGAAAATAGAAAAAAAATAAATCATTATTAATTGGTAGCCCTTAAAGGAAGGCACATGAAAGATGAAACATCTAAGAACTCACTAATGTGTAAGGAATTTCAATACCCTGGGAAATTGTATTATTTTTTGCATCAAGGACAGCATTAGTATAAATAGTAAAATAATTGATGATAGAAGCCATCTAATGAGTTCATTGGCTGAGTCAAAGTTGCAAATATCCTTTTGGCTTTAAATTTGAGCATATCAATTCTTGGTCATTGCAGAATCTGAAAATCTGAAATCAGAACCCCAAAACTATTTTCTCTGCATTTGATGAAAAGAGCCAGTTTGTGATACTCCCAATATTATTGCTCAAATATTTTAGAGATTGAATCTTCATTTGGTCGGGAGATTGTATAAACACACACACATACACAGGGAAAAGAATGGCTTCAATAATTATTATTTTGATGGTGAATGTGGGGGAAACACATTTATCTACCTAATGTCAACTTGGAAATATTCAAAAAGGGAACTTGAGGAGACAATAACATTTCATTTTTGACAGTAAAATACAAATCAATCGCAGAAGTGAGGATAAAATTTTATAGATAAAATTGAAGCAGTCAATGAACAGTGAATAAGACACCACCAATGTCCTTTGCCAAACAATTGCAAAATAATAAAGTTTCTTATTCACCATTCAAAAATAGCAAAAATTACACAGTGAGAAATTTGTTGATAAGTAGCAATTGCCAGTGATAGAAAAAAACATTCAAGTAACCCACTCACCGTGGTGTCCAACTTGTGGTTCATTACAGTAGAACCATTTCTGTCCTTTTACATTTTACACTCACAAGGTCCATATTTACCTTTACCTCAGTATAATACCAATTAATTTTTACTTGGAAAATCTATTATTTACCTAAAAAGCAACCACTTTCTATTTGAAAATCAATCAGTAAAGGTCAAACAGTATTATCAAGGGTAAATGATGGTAAATAAATGTTGAAACTGAAAATAAATACAATTTTTTTCTGATATGACGTGATTTTTAATTTTAAACAGAATAATTCTTTAGACTCATTTGTGTTTGGAATGTTCAAGCTAAATATCATGATAAACAAAAATGAGTTTGAAGTAAAACATTTGGTATGGATACCTTGATATTGATAATTATGATGTGTGTTAAATGGCAAATGGCTGATGTTGATGTACATTCGCATTTTACCTTAGTAAATAGTTCAGGTAAATTCTGCATTTGCTCCTGGAAAGGGATAAGTACCATACCATATCCTAAATTGGATTGATGGGGTGAAGTACCCTTTACCAAGTAATTTACCTCCTAATTGCATCTATATGAGGTCATTGTATGTATTGTATATTCTAATGCCTCCTGATCAAATTTAAGAAGCTGATGCTATAGAAATAAAAATACTTCAAAAAAGATAATAGAACAGCACCAAAATAAAAATATGATTATTTTCACTACCAGTTTTTATCTTTCTTCTAAACCAAAGCACATATAAAAGCAACCTATTTTCAAATAACTTTTCAGTGTTTCTTAATATGCCAAAACCTTATTTCAGTCTTTAAATGCAAGCAAATTAATGAGTACTAACATCCAACATTGATTTCTTGATTGTATTATCAAGACACAAAGATATAATATGATGCTGTGTGAATGAGTTTTGCTCTAAAACAAAGGAGATTCAAATTTCCCTTATAGTCCCATATGTTAAAGGTTTCTCTTCACCATTAAAAGATGGTCTTGTTTAAACAAGAAAAATGATTTTGTTTCACAATATCTCTTGCAATTGACAAAAATACCAAGAGTAGCCACTTTATTGTGATTGGATGCAAAAAATTGTTAGAAAACTAAAGCCATTTCATGACAAAATTCAAACACACTTTATTTTGAACATTGTTCTCTAATACTGACCAATATAATAGTATAAAAATTCCATCTGTATTCCTTCTCATGAAAATCATTCATAACCACACACACAAACAATATGGAGTATAAAGTATCCAAAAATCAAGGAAAAAGAGGTATCATACAAATTATTTCATGAACCATGGACGTGATTCATACACTGGGATTTTTATATGTATGGAAATTCTCTCACAAGATTTCTCATTGTGGATAAATACATATTGTATTAATTTTAATATGTGTAATATGAAAAGTTCTTCACTGTATCTTATTGTTTTGCGATGAAAAAAATATTTTTTGTGAATGACACCAATTTTCATTTTTTTTGTTCAGGACACAGGAAAACATATTCAGTGATTTCTCTGAGCAATGCTTCAGAACAAGTGTTTTGCTTGTCAGTATAGATGAATGGGTGCTACATGTGCAATACCTTATCTTTCCTTTTGTTTTCATGTAAGAGAAAAATAATGTTCATTCTTGGCAATGTACAGGAAGACTATTGATAAGGCATCTTTTTGTTCAAGTTCAATCTGAATGTGAGGTTGTCACTTGCAACTATAAGAATGAAAAAACTTGCTACCAAGATTCAGTAAAGTCTAGACTTGGTACAATCAAGATACAAACAGACAGGCAGTGTCAACCATCCATTTCACAATCATTTTTGTAAGATCATTGCTGCACAACATCCCCCCACCCCCTCAGGAACTCAGGGTGTGGGGGTTTTGCCTGAACCTTCACTTGGCGGCCACAGCAGCGCCGGAATAACTCAAACTGATGTCCCATTTTGGTTGAGCTATATGTCAGCAAGGTAAGACTATGGTGTGTGCCACATCTTTTTTCTGTTCTATTCCAGCTAACCAATTGATTGTTGCTTTCAAGTGTACAAGCAAGGTCACTGTACAGTTGTGCGGGTTCAAGTTGTGGCAGCATGCAGCTGGGAAGGCAGTAACAGATCAACAGAATTGCTCCGGACTTTTTGGTGAGACGAAAAAGAAAAACGCAACCCATGATAAGTGCGGACAAGTCTTCCCATGGCATTAGCCATTGTTCTCTCTGATGATGAGTATTTGTGGCTCCTCAACTCAAAACATCTTCCTCTCAGTCTGAACGCACTCTATTGAAGCGAGTTGTTGTAAAGGTATGCCCGTTGTAGTCATGGTTTGCCAAATTTTTCATGCTTTCACAGACAAACCTTTTTGCCTTTTGGAGTTTCCCATGTTGTTAGGTCTTTTGAGCAATGCTGTTGACAAATTAAACAACTTACTATTGTTGAGAAGTTCTTGGTGAGATGAAACAGTATCACAAATCATCTGTTTTTCATTTCAGTTCTTGCTTGACATTCTTTTCCTTTTTAAGAAATGTAGGGCAGAAGTGTGCAAACAAACAATGGTAAATTTGGAGGGTGCAACGTCTATGTCCAGTCATCAAGATGGCATTCCTTCTTGTTCTGCTTGTCCATTTTTGTGTGCAAAACAAATCTAACAATTTACCTTGGTGTATCAATGCTGAAGGAGATTGACTGCTGCTTCCATGAACACTTTGTGCAATGTCAGAAACAATCCATAGTGTTGAATTGTGCCACTCGGCCATCAGGTCGACCTGATGGCCGAGTGGCACAATTCAACACTATGGATTGTTTCTGACATTGCACAAAGTGTTCATGGAAGCAGCAGTCAATCTCCTTCAGCATTGATACACCAAGGTAAATTGTTAGATTTGTTTTGCACACAAAAATGGACAAGCAGAACAAGAAGGAATGCCATCTTGATGACTGGACATAGACGTTGCACCCTCCAAATTTACCATTGTTTGTTTGCACACTTCTGCCCTACATTTCTTAAAAAGGAAAAGAATGTCAAGCAAGAACTGAAATGAAAAACAGATGATTTGTGATACTGTTTCATCTCACCAAGAACTTCTCAACAATAGTAAGTTGTTTAATTTGTCAACAGCATTGCTCAAAAGACCTAACAACATGGGAAACTCCAAAAGGCAAAAAGGTTTGTCTGTGAAAGCATGAAAAATTTGGCAAACCATGACTACAACGGGCATACCTTTACAACAACTCGCTTCAATAGAGTGCGTTCAGACTGAGAGGAAGATGTTTTGAGTTGAGGAGCCACAAATACTCATCATCAGAGAGAACAATGGCTAATGCCATGGGAAGACTTGTCCGCACTTATCATGGGTTGCGTTTTTCTTTTTCGTCTCACCAAAAAGTCCGGAGCAATTCTGTTGATCTGTTACTGCCTTCCCAGCTGCATGCTGCCACAACTTGAACCCGCACAACTGTACAGTGACCTTGCTTGTACACTTGAAAGCAACAATCAATTGGTTAGCTGGAATAGAACAGAAAAAAGATGTGGCACACACCATAGTCTTACCTTGCTGACATATAGCTCAACCAAAATGGGACATCAGTTTGAGTTATTCCGGCGCTGCTGTGGCCGCCAAGTGAAGGTTCAGGCAAAGCCCCCACACCCTGAGTTCCTGAGGGGGTGGGGGGATGTTGTGCAGCAATGATCTTACAAAAATGATTGTGAAATGGATGGTTGACACTGCCTGTCTGTTTGTATCTTGATTGTACCAAGTCTAGACTTTACTGAATCTTGGTAGCAAGTTTTTTCATTCTTATAGTTGCAAGTGACAACCTCACATTCAGATTGAACTTGAACAAAAAGATGCCTTATCAATAGTCTTCCTGTACATTGCCAAGAATGAACATTATTTTTCTCTTACATGAAAACAAAAGGAAAGATAAGGTATTGCACATGTAGCACCCATTCATCTATACTGACAAGCAAAACACTTGTTCTGAAGCATTGCTCAGAGAAATCACTGAATATGTTTTCCTGTGTCCTGAACAAAAAAAATGAAAATTGGTGTCATTCACAAAAAATATTTTTTTCATCGCAAAACAATAAGATACAGTGAAGAACTTTTCATATTACACATATTAAAATTAATACAATATGTATTTATCCACAATGAGAAATCTTGTGAGAGAATTTCCATACATATAAAAATCCCAGTGTATGAATCACGTCCATGGTTCATGAAATAATTTGTATGATACCTCTTTTTCCTTGATTTTTGGATACTTTATACTCCATATTGTTTGTGTGTGTGGTTATGAATGATTTTCATGAGAAGGAATACAGATGGAATTTTTATACTATTATATTGGTCAGTATTAGAGAACAATGTTCAAAATAAAGTGTGTTTGAATTTTGTCATGAAATGGCTTTAGTTTTCTAACAATTTTTTGCATCCAATCACAATAAAGTGGCTACTCTTGGTATTTTTGTCAATTGCAAGAGATATTGTGAAACAAAATCATTTTTCTTGTTTAAACAAGACCATCTTTTAATGGTGAAGAGAAACCTTTAACATATGGGACTATAAGGGAAATTTGAATCTCCTTTGTTTTAGAGCAAAACTCATTCACACAGCATCATATTATATCTTTGTGTCTTGATAATACAATCAAGAAATCAATGTTGGATGTTAGTACTCATTAATTTGCTTGCATTTAAAGACTGAAATAAGGTTTTGGCATATTAAGAAACACTGAAAAGTTATTTGAAAATAGGTTGCTTTTATATGTGCTTTGGTTTAGAAGAAAGATAAAAACTGGTAGTGAAAATAATCATATTTTTATTTTGGTGCTGTTCTATTATCTTTTTTGAAGTATTTTTATTTCTATAGCATCAGCTTCTTAAATTTGATCAGGAGGCATTAGAATATACAATACATACAATGACCTCATATAGATGCAATTAGGAGGTAAATTACTTGGTAAAGGGTACTTCACCCCATCAATCCAATTTAGGATATGGTATGGTACTTATCCCTTTCCAGGAGCAAATGCAGAATTTACCTGAACTATTTACTAAGGTAAAATGCGAATGTACATCAACATCAGCCATTTGCCATTTAACACACATCATAATTATCAATATCAAGGTATCCATACCAAATGTTTTACTTCAAACTCATTTTTGTTTATCATGATATTTAGCTTGAACATTCCAAACACAAATGAGTCTAAAGAATTATTCTGTTTAAAATTAAAAATCACGTCATATCAGAAAAAAATTGTATTTATTTTCAGTTTCAACATTTATTTACCATCATTTACCCTTGATAATACTGTTTGACCTTTACTGATTGATTTTCAAATAGAAAGTGGTTGCTTTTTAGGTAAATAATAGATTTTCCAAGTAAAAATTAATTGGTATTATACTGAGGTAAAGGTAAATATGGACCTTGTGAGTGTAAAATGTAAAAGGACAGAAATGGTTCTACTGTAATGAACCACAAGTTGGACACCACGGTGAGTGGGTTACTTGAATGTTTTTTTCTATCACTGGCAATTGCTACTTATCAACAAATTTCTCACTGTGTAATTTTTGCTATTTTTGAATGGTGAATAAGAAACTTTATTATTTTGCAATTGTTTGGCAAAGGACATTGGTGGTGTCTTATTCACTGTTCATTGACTGCTTCAATTTTATCTATAAAATTTTATCCTCACTTCTGCGATTGATTTGTATTTTACTGTCAAAAATGAAATGTTATTGTCTCCTCAAGTTCCCTTTTTGAATATTTCCAAGTTGACATTAGGTAGATAAATGTGTTTCCCCCACATTCACCATCAAAATAATAATTATTGAAGCCATTCTTTTCCCTGTGTATGTGTGTGTGTTTATACAATCTCCCGACCAAATGAAGATTCAATCTCTAAAATATTTGAGCAATAATATTGGGAGTATCACAAACTGGCTCTTTTCATCAAATGCAGAGAAAATAGTTTTGGGGTTCTGATTTCAGATTTTCAGATTCTGCAATGACCAAGAATTGATATGCTCAAATTTAAAGCCAAAAGGATATTTGCAACTTTGACTCAGCCAATGAACTCATTAGATGGCTTCTATCATCAATTATTTTACTATTTATACTAATGCTGTCCTTGATGCAAAAAATAATACAATTTCCCAGGGTATTGAAATTCCTTACACATTAGTGAGTTCTTAGATGTTTCATCTTTCATGTGCCTTCCTTTAAGGGCTACCAATTAATAATGATTTATTTTTTTTCTATTTTCTAGTCATCAAAGAATCTTTTAGGCAATAATCAAAACAGCAATATGCTTTAGAATAATCATTGCCAAATTAAAAAAAACAGGTTCTGACTTCATCAAAATGAGCCTAGAAAAACCATGACACCTATTTAGAACTTAAAGTGTCAAAGCTGTGACAAAGACACCACATCTTCGAAATAACCCTTTCAAAGAGACGACCAAAAGATCGAGTCAACATCCTCACAAAATATTTCTCTATTATTCCGCCATTATTGACTCTTCCTCAAATACTAGTCGCCAACCCTTCCCATTCAGGTGAACTGACCATCCCTGAATATTCAACTCCTGGCGGAGGTTTCCACCCAAAACGGAGACTTTCCCGCACTTTTCGCCACGCTCCCCTCAAACACAAACGGTTGGTTGGCACCCGAATTCGAAAATGTTTTTGGTTTCACCACCTTGCCCAATTTGGATGGGGCAGTGAGTGAGATGAGCGAGTCGAACCTTCCGACGCTTTTTCGAAGAACGAATTTTCGTGAATTTATTGTTGTGTCATTATGATGTTAGATAAGTATGAAGAGAAAAAGAAAGGAGAGGGGGGTGAGATGGTGACCAGGAGACCGGAAAAGAAGCAAATCATTGAAAGCCCAGAAAGAAGAGAACCTTGTTCGCAACATTTATATTAGGCTCCATTATTTAATAGACGCCCAGCCAAAACCTGACTTCGACACTTCCCCTTGAGATTGATCACAACAATGCAAAATGGATTGACAGCACGGTGGCTTCAAGGCGGATTCTCCTCCCTCCACACTCTTCAACCACCAACCCACACCCGATGCCTCAACTCCGGAACACCCGTCAGATGGAAATTGAATTTTAGACCGATTCGCGAGAGGAAAATGGCAAATAATAAGAGAATACGGAAGTCCCCCAGATGTAATCAAAAGTTTGATCCAAACGCCACGCCACTCCGTACAGTCACTCCGCACCGTCACTCCACACCTCCAAACCAAACTCCACGCGCGACGCCCGATGCTTTGATTGCGTAACAATTGGCTGATGTGCCATTGAAAAATTATCCAACCGAGTCCCAAAAAGGAAAATAACCACGAATCTAAGAGCTCTGCAAAATCCCCCAATACAACCCGATAGAAAACAGCCACTGCCGTCGCCGACTTCCGACTGCCGATGTCGCCGACGTGACCAGATCGACAGCCGGCAGCCGGCGCAGTCGTCGTAGCAGTCGTCGTAGCAGTCGTCGTAACTCGTATAACCTCGTCGTTCCTTGATCGACTCGGCATCTCTGGACCGACGCGAGTCCGTCCCGAGTTCATGCACCAACACAAAATAATGAAGAAGTCATGGAGGCGAGTGATATGAAACGAAGTATGAAATCCTTACTTGGAAAGAACTGTTCGGCTTGTGAGAACTTTTGGGATGGCGTTCATGGTTTCGTTTTGCGATTAGTACTTTAGCAGATTTCGATTTTTGACGATTATCAGATTTCCTAGGAATAAATTAATAGATGTAGTTCTTACAATTCGAGCAGATATAGGTAGCTATACGTATCAAATTACTAGTATTTTGCTACCTTCCGAGTACACTAATTTGAGTTTGGATTGATAATTAATTACAAAAATAGAAGAACAAATTTTATTACGCCGCTTTTCAGAATCCTTTTTCAACTTCTAATGTGAATGTTCTCATTCTTTTCCATTTTCCATTCTTCGTTTCCGAATTTAAGCGCAACTGTGAAAATGGCCGCCTCATCCGACGCCAACAAAGGAAGCACCACCTCCCCCCCAAACCCCCAATCACCAACCGCCCAACCACCCAATGAACTGATCACCATCGCCATCACCCTTCTAGCGACATTCATCGCCGTCCGGGTACTGATTTCAATCTCTTCCGTTCTCGCCATCTTTGCGGCTCCTGTCGCAGCTCTGTATTTGATGCAGACTTGTCCGACGAATGGGAGTTTTGATGTGAAGAGAGAGTTGAAGCGGGTGTTGAGGGGGTGAGATTGCAACGGATTTCACGAGGAAGACCGTATCCTTTCGCTTGGAGGCTGTGGTGCAGAGTGCTTAGTGAATAATACGGTTTCGATGACACGAGTCGTGCATATTGATGTTGATTTCCTGTTGAACTCACATGAATAAATTTCGCCACTTCTTCATTTTCGCGACAGGGACAATTTACCAGAAGATCATCCAGACAAACCAAAGGTGATCAAACAATAGCTCAATCATTTTGTGAAGTTCTAATGTTCCTAATGTCGTTTCTTCTGCTCGTTGTAACCCAATTTTACAATACCATTTGCCACATGTTGTGTGTGCCAGGGTTTTTTTGAGAAAACCGTAGCAAAAGTCAATGCAGCGATAGGCGCAGAGGCTGCCACAATCACGGGGTACTCCACCGAAATAATTGTAAGACGTTCAAATTCGTTACAATCATTCAAACAGATTCAAACGCGCAATCGCAAATTATTTCCTAATCCTTTTGAATCTTTTGTTATGCCAAACTCAAATTTCTTTCAATTTTCAACTAAAGGATGTATTAGGATTTGTGAAAATTTGCATAGTTCGAAGTCCCTCCACAAAAATGGACTTTTATTGGCTCGGGGCTGTCAATAAATGGAGATTTATTATGTCGAAAGATTTGAATGTGGAACGTCCAAAAACGGAGTGATCTTTCTTTTTTCTTTTCATTTCCACAGGTGGTTCATCTTATCTTGTAGAGAGCGTGGAATCTTGAAAATCTGTCGTGTCTTGTGCTTGGCGAATTATTACGTTGCAGACAAAGAAAAGGCATCAAATCTTGTATCGATGTGCAGTTTCAGTGAATTGTGAGTCTGTGTGAGAGGGATGAGGAGGATGACAGACAATGGACCCCGCTGTAGCGATAAGAGAAAAATCAAATCAACACATCTCTTTTCATGGGAAAATTTCTCTATTCAGAAAATGTAGATAAGTAGGTTACATAGGAGTTAGTCTTGAATGTAAAAACCGCGTAACACAAATCATGAATTCATTGGTAAATGTTGCATGAATTGTTATTATAAAAGAGTGATGAATAGGGCCCCGCTAGCTGCAGCGAAAAGAGAAAAATCAAAACGAAGCATCTCTTTGTCACGGGAAAATATCTTTTTCAGGGAAATGTGGGTAAGTATCTAGGTTACATTCTTGAATCCAAAAACCACAGACCAAAACATGCATTAGAAATATGCCAGGGTATTATTAAGTTTCTTGTGAAATCTTCATCTAGCACTAGCAAACCACAAAATTACACATTAAGATAATCTGGATAGAACTTTTTTCTCTCCCATTGGTTGAGTTACCATGGCACCACTATTGTGTGAAATGTAGGTTGATTATTGGCTGAAGGACTCACCAACACAACTGAAATCAATTCTAACACAGCAAGGAAGTTGAGGCTGGTGGATTCCATATTTCTGACATGGTCATCCACTTTTTATTTCATTGCAAGGCACCAACTGCAACAAATACTTGCCTTGTTGCTGATTGCTAATTTTAATACTTTAATTGTAACAGCTAGTTAGAAAATGTTGAATATGCTGGCGTGGGCAGTAAATTATAGCTACTGACATTAGTTTATAGCTTTCAGTGGGGTGGCTCAAACAAATCATACAGTGCCAAGAGGATGTCAGTGACAGTGTCGCCATCAATGTTTATTTTTCCTCCAGTGCTACCTCATCATACAGCAATTTTAAAGCATTATCAAAATGCTACATAAAGCACAATTTTAATAGTGTTAGTTAGTGATTGGGACCTTTTAAAAAAATCCTTATACATCTCATTGAATATTTGGTCCTTTTGGCTAATTTTTTTCTGAAATGGGAGAGTGTGCTCTTTCAATTTGTTTTATTGGGTGGTAGTTGCCATTTCCAATTGGCACAAAATTTTGAAGGCTCAAGCACTTGAGCTTGTTATGTATTGTGCCATGTTGTATTTTTGGCATCAAATAATAATGTAACTGCGGTATTAGGGTGGCACCTCTGTACTT
>JALLOT010000665.1:0-18569 GCA_036939595.1 Thalassiosira livingstoniorum
GGAGATAGAGATAGATAAGTAAGTACTTATATATATGTATCTATGTATTCTATCAGCACTTGCCCATCAGGACACTGATCCATGCACTTAGAGGGAGTAGTAGTACCGGAGTGTACTGCTCTGCAGGAACCCAGAGTCTTTCCTTAAATAAGGGTTCTCTATTACTGCAACTCCTACCTCAAGGGGCACCTAAGGATCCAGGCATTTATCTTGAAGTGGGGCAGACAGATTCAGGTGGAGACTATACCAAGCCTAGGTAACTTCAAACTAATTGCACTTTATCAGAACAGAATCACATTTTCTCATCTGCAATATCTGAAAATGACAAAAATAAAGTAACTCTGGGAGCATTAAACAGTCTCTTCCCCATTGTAATGTTATTCAATGTGTTTCAGGTGAGTGGTGAGTCTTGAGTCTTCACAGTTATTTTCCAGCATTTTTGACCAAGCTTTGGTTTACTCTTCCGTCTTCTAGTTAGAGTGAATTTGATCTTTAATTCCACCACTTCTTTGAGTGACAATGGTGGAACTTTGAAATTCAGGTGGTCGGAAGAAGAGAGACAATGAGAAGAAAATGCCTGTTTTGGAAATAGTGTCTCCCAGACTGATGCGCATCTCCATGTCAAATGTTCCAAACTGTTTGAAGGTATGATACCTCCACCCCTTGCTCCAAATCTTCTCTTGAATCAAAATAAATGCAAGACAAGGTAGGGGCAAGGGCAAATGGGGAATGAGCACATCACAAAGGGTGAAAGAAGAGAAGGAATGCAACCACCACCATTCAACCACATAACTGTTGACTTTTGTCCATGGTCACACATGAAGCGTGATTTTGAATTTTTGTTGAAAGAAAAAATCTGAACGCTAAACGGACAGAAACAAGAGATCTCTCACACCATAAAATGACCATCCACCACACAAATAATATTGCATTTCACTTTCTTCACAAACACACAAAACGTCCGAACTCGTCCGACCCACAAAAATTTCATTTCCAATTTCCAAGCTTCAAGCTTTGCTTAATAAATTACGATTCTACGTAGACATAGCTTTTGTCTTTCTTATCCACCACAAGGGTAGAGCAATGGCTCAAGGCCACAAGCCAACACTGGCTTCTTCTTTTCGGGAATTTGGTTCAGACCGAACCAATACAACAAGAATACATACAAATTACTCCCACCAATAACTACACTGACTACACGCCACCAGAAGTGCGTCGGTAAACCAGCCCACTGCCAAAAGACCGCAAACCCACCTGAGGAGGTGGGTGGTCCTTCTTCTTCAGCCCTCGGGGTAATCTCTGACCAGATCTCAATGCATAACGAACATGACCCGCTGCTAGCAGGGCAGAATCCATCTTACCAATCCAAAGCTCCCTATCTCTAACAGACCCCTCACCAAGCACACCGAAGTCAACCTCCAGGAGATCTCGATGTTTTGGAAGCAATGTGGATGGGTCTGTCCACATAAGAGAGGACATCTTGGAAAATATCTCCTCGTGTACAATAAGGGTGCGTCCCTCAACTTTAAAATGCACCTTTGAGTTCCGAAAAACCCATTGCTGATGGGTGATCTGAAGAAGTTTGGTACAAAAAAGGGACATCCACCGCAACGGTTGCATACGGGACCCAGACATTTGTAATTCATCCCTCATTACAACTTCAAAGTCAACTGAAACCCTCCCCTCCAAGAAGTTATCCCAACCTAGGCGGTCATGGGTGTTAGCCAGGAACAAATATTCTGAATCCTCAGCAAGAAAACTGGTCAATGTGCTCATGCCTCGTGCTAAAAGGTACTGATTAATGGCAATCCTGAGTTCAGTAGGGCAGCCTGTAGAAGTCAGCCACTTCATCAATTCCTCCACTGACTGGCAGAACATTTCCGTTCGTCCCGCTTCAGGACAGCGGGTGATATGACTAACAGTCTCATTCCGACGGCCACAACTGGGACACACATTCTTGACATTAGAAAAGTGTGCCAAATGTTTGTTGGTGCCACAGAAATGAGAGACATGCTTTGTTACCCACACTCGAAACATCTTCGGGAAGGACAACATGGCCTTATTAAGACCATCCCAGTGAACCAGATTGAAATCAATGGATCGAAGTATGCGGCGCGACTGAAACAGTTTCTTAGCAGTACGATGACCCCAATCATCAGAGATTGCTGCCCTCACATTGGAGCGTATCTTCTCCCCGCCCACAATTAGACGCACTTCCTCAAAGGGAAAGTATGGAGAGATAAACTCAGAAGTGAGGAGCGCCGTCCGAAGTGCCTCTTTAGCTAATTCATCAGCTCGACAGTTGAGACGCTCAGCCTCTGTCAGCTCAGACAGTGGTTTGACATCATCTGCATGACCCTCGACCCATACAAAGGAAACACCACAGGGGATCTGTCGAATGACTTTCTTGTACACTCGCAGAATGTCTGCTTGTTTCTGTTTGGCAGGAAGGGGAGCACAGGGAGTGTTACCATGGGTAATGACCCCTGTATTGTCACAATGCACTGTTGGAGTGTTGTATGAAAGAGATTTCCGTCTGGTAGCTGCAAAGAGCACAAGCTGAACAAGGAGCCCGCCCAGAAGTTCGCCACGGTAGTTGTCGGCATCTTTACCTCCACGTTCAACAACGGTGCCAAAAGCTTCATTGCCAGTAATGGTGCACACAATCACAAAGGCGGCAGAACAGACACCATCGTCCAGATCTGGCATATAGGAACCATCATGAACAATAAGGAGAGAGTTCCATAGTAGGCCACGGTGAATCCATTCTCCATCGCCGTCACAATGAAAATTCTTCCATAGAGACTGGTTTTCAAGGGAGGTGAGCACGTCCAAAAACTTGAGAGAGGGATCAGTTGGAGGAGGAGGAGTGAACGCCGAGGAGTGAAGAGCCACTGTCGTAGGAGAAAGGCATGAGATGCTTGCACGGTGAGAAGTTGATTTGATATGGTAGGAACTCCAGCTGAGTTGAAAGTGCTGACCAAACCGCGTAGATGCCGACGAGATAGAGGTGTACCCATCCACCCAATCTCTGCCCTGTTCAGACCGTTGATGAAGGAGAGTAGATCCATCAGGAGAGAGAGACCATGCATTGCCAGACAGTGGTGTGTGAAGAAATGGGCCCAGAGTTGAAGGGAGAACCAGAGTAGGAGAGCTAATTTCATGAAGAGCCTGTCGCCAGAGAGTAAAATCGCCCCTGGTAGGACGCTCATAGGGAAAGATGATCTCAGAGGGAACGATGGAGGAAGAGTCAAGGTGTGAGGCATCAACGTTGCGGCCATCACAATGGACAACATCAGAAAGGAACATCACTTGCTTGTGCTTCCGCACCCGGTTGAGACGTTCCAATTGATGTTTTGCATACCCTGCGTTGATGAAGCATTCCATAATGAACTGATCATTGCCACGTGGAGGGTGGATCTTGTAGTCCGAGGAGACGAGAAGATGGACCTTCAGAAGGGAGACAAACTGCCAAAGATTACGGAACCAGGTCTCCTCTGCAAGCCAATGATATTGATCATAATCTTTAAGAAAGATCTCATGACCAACACCAGTTTCAACAATGAATGCCTCAAAAGCCTGATGCAACATTTCTCCTGGACAGGATGGCATTCCCCAGTGAGAGTGGAGAAAGTACAACTTTGCAGATAGGCACTCAACAGAGAAGTTGGGCATGCCCAAGCCTTGAAATCGCTCTGGTAACATTCGCCACTCCCTCGTGATGTTTCTGTTTACGCCAAGTTTAGGAAGAGCTTTAAAATAGAAGGATTGAACAGTGACATCAAGAAGTTGGGGGTCAATGACGGTCGAGACAAGTCCATAGTTGGTACTAGGGAAGAGCTGAAGAAAGAAACTGAGCCATGCATCCCGAGGGTGAAGAGGAGAAGTAGTAAGCTTGTCTACCCATTCACATCCTTTCTCCTTGATCCTGAGAACGTGATCTTTGCTATCACCCGCTGGATTAAACAAAGTACCAAGTGTTTCCATAGGTTCTGACGGGTCTTTAAGAGCAATGGGAGCCTCTGATCCATCAGGTTGAGGAATGAGCAGGGGACTGGTGGGGAGCTCACTAACTGTTTTTAGTGATGCTTTGCCCCGGACGAACTTGTAAGACAGCATGTACCAGAAGCACTTATCAGGTTTCAGGGCTCCACCAGTTGCCTGAATGAGACGGCCCCACAAGGACGTGGCGCGCTGAGCCTCCTGAAGGAATTGAAGGTCATCAAGGTTGGGTTTGGAAGCAAGATGCAAGAGGTCAGTATCATCAACATACATGACAGCCGCCAGAAGAAAGAGGCGATGAGATATGGAAGAAACCATCTTAGCGCCATGACCCTTCCGGCGATAAGCATTCACTACAAGAGTGCTAACTGCAGTGAAGCCAGGAGGGGCGCTGCCGCTACCCTGTCCCAAACCAAACGTTGGGTTTGAGGGAGTACCCCCAAAAGAGGTCGTTGACTCGCCAAAACCAGTTCGAAGAAAGAACCTCATCGTCTGCATTGCTAACAGCATCATCCTCACTGCTTTGCAGGGAACTCCCCATGCCTGAAGCGCAAGACTACACACAGGGTGAGCCACTCTGTCATAACAATCACTGCAATCGACGCAACAAATAGCGCAAGAGCGATGAAGCATCTTTGACACATCTGCCACCAAAGTCTTGACCATTCCACCATCGGTTGCCTGACAGTTCTTCTTTGCAAAGTGTTCCTGTGGGATGGATTCTGTCTCCCTTGCAAGCTTCATCATACGTTTTGCAAAGATAAGCTTGGTCCACCAATTGTAGTCAGCTTCAAAAAGACAAATGGCCCGAAGCTTGTGGACGAAGATATTGCCACAGATTTTCTCCAACAACACTGTCACTCCATTCCCCCATCGTGCCAGGGGCATACCACTCAAAGCAGCCAAGGTTAGTTTACCTGCATGAAGAGCAGAAAGATCCTTATCAAAAGCCGCCGCTTTGTAATGGCCAAGGTGAAGCCCAGAGTGTGAGGAAGAGATCCGTTCATTTGCCCGTTGCCAGTAGTACTCAAAATCCTCAGTGGTGACATAAGACGCAACCTCCTCTTGGGAAAGAGCTGCATATGCAATTGCCACCTCCTCCAAAAGAAGACGTGTTGCAGGGTCAAGGTCGGGAGGGAAGACATACGTCCCTTCAAGGATAGCTTGAGCTGCCTCGGTGTCACCAACAAAACCAACATCATCAAAAATCTGTCCAGAACAAATTGGAGCACTATAAGCAAGCTGGAACCGCTTTTTGAGCCTACCACCAGTCTGTTCCACCACACCATCCTCTGTGTCATAGCAGACATCACCACCTGGAGTGGGAACCTTAACAGCAAAGATTTGTCGCGCTGACTCGCCTTTAGTACTCCTCTTGATCCTACCCCACTGACGACGGCCATTTTCCCTCTTTATGATGCGAGTGATTGCAGCCACAGCCTTTGTGTTGTTAATGGCCTTGGCGTGGGCAAGACGTTCACGGAGATGACGGGCCCGAAGTTGAGGAGCAAGCTTCTTCAGCTCTTTCAGTCGGCGGCGGCAGATTTCCTGCTGAAGTTCTACTTGGTCCAGAGTGGCAGATAAGGGATTTTTGATTCCATTACGCTTGGCCGCACGGAGAAGATTCCTCGGGTCAGGAACTTTACCTAAGATGTAATTCTTGATCCATGCCAAAATCCCCCGTCGTTTAACCCAGAGCCCAACCAGAGGACTATATTCCATCTCATTTCTTGTTCTCTTGTGGCACTGCTTCTCTGCAGCTTTCATGTACTCAGCAAGTTCCTTGTCCCAGGCATTGAAGTGGAGTTGAAATTCAGCAGGTGAGAGAGACTTTTGCAACTGAAAGAGGTTATTAAGGCGATGAAACATTCGATGCCGATTGGTGAGTTCATTAAGGACTTTGAGGTAGTTGGCTTTGATCCGATCAGAGTCACAATGCAAATTACGTCCTGACGTACGAACGACCTTAGGAAAGCGATGGCCCAGGATGGAAGAAGCGTTGATATCTATAATAAAAACACGATGATCACCAACACCAACGGAACGGGGAAGAACCATGAGGTTTTCCATGTCCACCCCTGTGGTAGCAAAGACTCCATCAATAGCTTTTGGACCTGTTGTTGTGGGTCGAAGGTGGCTCCCGGTGATGGCATGAAATTGCTCAAACATCTGAAGATCATCTTCTCTCAGCCGCTTTGCAAGACGCCCATTGTAGACACATTCGTTGGCGTCCATACACAGTACAATTTCCTCTCCTGCTTTATGCCAGGCAACAAGCTCGTCAACCAGATGCTGATAGAAGAGAGTTCGAGGGGACAAGAAATTTCCTTGTGACTCAAAATACCGCTGCTGTTGGGCAAAGACTGTGTTGTCCCCGGCACCACGTGGGTGCGGCTGGTAAGCAACAACAATCCGAGTTCTGGTATCACCAGATCCCACCACAATCCAAGACCATCGACCGAGACCTGTTGAATCGGAGCCAGTCTCTAGAACAAACTGAGTAAGGCGACCAACGACCATAGCAGCGGTTCCTCCATACTGATTCCTTGTGTGGCCCTCATGCCTATTGCACGCTGCAACACTCCGACGGGTTCTTCCCTTTGCAAACAGTTCATGAAATTGCGATGATCTTGGGGCACAATCCCATTGGCATTGTGTCTCGCACCCAAGAATTCCATCAGCCTCGTACTTGGACATAAGTTGATTGATCTTGTCCACTTTCCATCGATCGGTGAAAACTCCAAGACTATTCCAATTTTCAAACAGGAAACGAACCACATCATCAGGTTTATCAACTGGAGCAAAACCTTGAGCGCCATTGGATAGATGCTGAAAGACATCCTCTACTTCTTGGTCTGCAACTTCCTGGGCCTTATACAGGGAGAAGGCGTCATGATGTAGTTTTGGAGCAATGTGTTTGTTGATTCTCTTATAAGAAGCAGTAGTGGAGTAATCAATCAGTTCAGAGATGGTGGGAAGAGCAGCTGATTGATATGCAGTCCGGCCCTCGTCAAAAGATTTAAATTGTTCTTGAAGAGATCGAACCGAGTGCTGGTGTCTCCAACGACCCGCCCGTTGCTGTGACCTCCATCCTCTGCGCTTGGATTTCTTAGAACGAAGTGAATGAACACGGGATGTAGGAGAGGAAGGAGGAAAGGAAGAGGCCGGAGAAGGAGAGAAAGACGATGCATGCGGGTCTAGCGTAGAATTAAGATATGAATATGAATTATGAAGTTGAGGCGAGAGAGAGGGACGAGAAATTGTAGGGTTTAGAGAGTTAACATCTACATTTCCCGCCCCTTTCACAGTCGCATGAGACCCCGGTGAAGGCCGCCGACAGCCAGAGACCTTCTTGGTACGCCCATAAGATCGTCTAATTGTACCACCCTTAGACGAAATTGAAGGATTTGTAGAAGAAAGAGAAACCCTGCCACCTCCTACAGCAGGGTGGCCACCTGGGCCTATCTAGCGCCCTGCGCCGCGGTATTCTGACCTTCATTCTCGTTTAGTAAGGCACCGCCAGTCGGACTCTGTTCCGAGGGCGTCTGTGCACGAGGATCAGCCGCAGCGCTTCCACTAGGGTGGGGGCCGCCCGAGGCATCCGGATGGAGCTCCAGACTCTGGAGACGTGCCTCACTTTCTTGCAATCTGCGCAAGAGGGCTGCATTTTCTGCAGCCAAGTCAGCATTCTGACCAATCAACTGGGCATTCTGAAGTGCTTGGTCCCTATGCTGGAGAATAACCCTCCCAGAGCCCTGGGAGTTGAGGGTACTGTTGCCCGTGGACTGAGAGAAACCAGAACGCCTGGAGGCTCCATCATTAGATCCCATTTCAGTATCCTCAGTAACGCGAAGAGTTTCCTGTAGCTCCATCCTTGCGGAGGCTGAAATATCCACTGGCTCAGTACCAACCACCACATCATCATCAAAGGCAATCCCAAGTTCTGCCTCCAGTCTCTCCAACTGGGTATCGGCAGAAGGCTCAAAATGGGAAACTGCTGTCATTGTGACAGGATCCCAAGTCGACCGTTTTGCCAGGAGCATGGCATTTTGCTCACAACCTGATAGAATCTTCAGCACTGTGCTTTCGCTATACTTCTTGACATTGAGAAGGTAGTGGTAGAGCCAACATGCAACACAGCGTGCAATTTTCTGAATGAATCGAATACTTTCTGCATCGTTGTTGATTACAGCGTCAGTACTGCCCACGTCCATTCCTGCAAGACGACAAATCAGAGTCATAATCCGTTGATTGCCATTCGGGAGTTTGATGTCACACAGTTCAAGACGGATATTAGAGAACTTGCGAGGAGGAGTGTCGGAAGGATCAGCCATAACAACCTCCACATCATAATTCAGACTTTCGATCTCTGGGAGAGCAAAGGTAATGGTACGTTGTGCCAGAAGGGTATGGACCTTTAAATTGCGTTGAAGAGAGATAACCCGAGATTCAGTCATTGGGCCACTAGGAGGTTCAATGGTGTAAGCCTTGGGTCCAAAGATTTTCTTCATCCAACCCGAGCGTACAAAATGAGTCCAAAGGATCTTGAAAAATGGCCAATCTTCATCTGCGCATTCAAAGTTGAAGTATTTCTTGTACTCCTGCAAGGCGGCTGGAATACCATACTGCTTCTGCAAATTGGTAGAGAGTTTTCCCTCACGTGCACCCTGAATATACATGACAAAATCAGGGAGAGGATCGTCATAGATGTCCATTGGAAGCTTCTTGTGCCGACATAGGGAACGCTTCATCTTTGTCAACCAATGAGAAACCTCTGACTTCACTCCCAAGGGACACACCTTTGTACTCAACCCTACCAGCTGAAGTTTGGCAGACGAATTGAACTTTTGACACCTCTTATAGTAAAGACGGTAACCATAGTCATTGAGGTCCACTGACAGAGTGTCAACTAGCAACGAGACATCCACAGAAGCCTTCACAACGAATTCAGCCCTAAGCCAAGATGCTCCCTTTTTGTCGTATTCTTCTTTCTGCTTGGGATTCATTTGGGATGGGGGAGTAAGAGCCCACTTGTTCTGCACGCTGAAATAATTTCCAAAGGTGGCAAATGTCACAGGGAACCCTTTCTCTTTCAATGGAGAAGTCAGCGGGGGAAACTGCCCTTCAGTACGGCCTTTATAAGGACAGGGCATAATTTCGAGAGAGCTGTCCATCTCTTGCATGAGCGCGAAGATGTTCATTGTTGACTGAATCAGATGGATTTTTGGAATTGCATCCTTAGATGTGTCTGGCTTCACACTAATAGAAAGGAAGGCCATTTCAGAATATGTTGAAGCAGCAGAAGAGGGTAGCGATGAATTTGGTGGTGTAGATTGAGATGGCTGGGTCGAAGCTGCGGAGGAAGCTGCTTGCCCCACTTGACCCTGTGCTAGCAACACTGATGCATTAGATTCCCGTTCAATCACTGTGTAGTCCAAGGCTTCATTTTCTACGTACTCTCCAGTTGCATCCTCAGGTGGTGGAATAATCTTAGTCTCTACAAGATTTGCCGAAAAGGAAACCCCAGTTGTAGGACCTGATGGAGACAATGCCGCATCCTTCACAGAAGAAGAGGTTCCACCTCCATTGGCTGACTGAGATGCATCCACATTTGAGCCTTTCATCAAGCCTTCACGAATTTTTCCATCGTCAGAAGTATCCATCCCGGAATCACTAGTGGAAGGACCAGCAGGACGAGCATCAGAGGGAGTCGCATTAGAAGAACCAGCACCAGTAGAACCAGATGGGGGAAGAGTGTTCTCTGACCCAAGGGCAGAAGTGGAAGCATTAACTGGTTCAGTAGATGGAGGAGTTGAGGTATCAGGTATAGAGGAAGTACCAGCATTGCTGCTCACAGAAGAAGTAGCATCAGACCGTCCAGCCGGTGTAGAAGCCATAGTACTTCCCCCACTGGTTGCTGCTGTCTGCCCAGCCAGTGCAGAAGCCATAGAACCATCACCACTGGTTGCCGCCGACTGCCCTGTTAGATCCACCACACCGTCATCACCACAAGCTGATGTGTTTGCTGACTTAGATGTGTCTCCACTAATGGAGGAGCTGTGACGAGATAAATCAACTCCAACGGTGTCATCTTGGGAATGGGTGTGCTGATTCGAATGAGGAGATAGAGTTGATGACTTTGAAGGACGAAAGAGCCGCTGAGGAGAGAGGTCGAAGGAGGTGTTATCATCAATGGTAGATGCCTCGAGTACTGGAGCAGGGGGATAGGGTGCAAAATCAATTTTTGGAAGCTTGCCACTCTCCGTTTCTAGGTTTGTAGTTGAGGGTGGATTAGGTGTGACTGTTGGACCAACTAAAGGAGATGCAAAGGCAGCGGATGGAGCTGGAGTTTTGGGTTGAAGAGGAGTTGTGTTGGAGGGAAGAGAGTTCTTCAATTTACTATCATCATCATTGAGTACACCATCTGGATCAGTAATGGGTGGAGGGGACTGGGAGCGACGAGTAGAAGTGCGTTTGGCCTTTGATTTGGATTTGGCTTTGGGCTTCTTCCCCGAGCCGACTGAAACATCAGCTGAATCATCAGCTTTGGCTTTTGATTTGGACTGAGCCTTTGGCTTCTTCTCCGAACCCACTGAAACATCAGCTGAATCATCTACCACAATGTCATCAAGATTTTCAAAGGGTTTCTGTCCCAAGATAATTGTAGGTTTCGAGGGTGAGACATCCAACTCAACGTCATCTTCCTCCTCACTGAAAGAATCATAGATGCTAGCTGAAGCATACTTCTTCGCATAGGGATCATTTGCCGCTGCCTTAGAGGCTTTCACTGTCCTCTTCCCTCGAGCCACCTGCCAAGAAGACTCAGGGGCAGTACGAGCAAGATCAACTCTAGCCTGGAGCGAAGTCTTGGCACGCCTAGTTTTAGCTGCCGTGGCACGAGTAGTTGAGGAAGATTTCTTGGCCGCAGAGGGATCAGGCTTACGGCCAGAACCTTTTGTGGTGGAAGTCTTTGATGCTGCTGCTGATGCTGCAGTGGGTCGGGTGAGACGAGTAAGACGAGCCCCATTCACAGTCTTTGTAGGAAGACTGGAACCAAGAGGTGGAAATTCCTCAAGGTTCAACACCGACTGAAGACTAGTGGCAGAGCCCTGACACAAACCAGTTGGAGCAACCCCTGGAGGAGAAGTGGGGGATGCCACCTGAGCCCGCTTGTTTCCAGAGTTGTCCTTCTTCTGGGGGGAAGACGCTACCGTCGTGGATGCCTGCACCGATGCAGCAGTGCCATCCTGGCCTTTGGTTTTCTTCTTCGTATGTCCCGCCACGGAGGTTTCCGAAGGAAGATTAACATGGGTAGTCATGGTGAAAGAAGTTGGGGAGAGGAAGGAGATTGATGTGGTGGTTGTTCCAAGATCTGATGGAGGGAGGAGCTGAGACGAAACTGGAGCGTGGAGTACTGTCGGAGACTGAAAATAATCAATCCTTGATGCTAACTGCAGGGGGAAGTCGGAATGGGTTTCTGATAGGTATAGAGAGGGTAGATTTGTAGGTGGAGGAGAGAAGCGAGAGGAGACTGTCACAAACGAAAATGGTTTGTGAGACAATGGCGATGGGGATGAGAGCGTTGGAGACGGAAGTAGATTCGAAAATCTACGGGATCCTACGTAGATATGGTAGTAATTAAGCATAATTTTTAAGTAAGTAGTATTAGACGTCGTCACTTTTCAGACAGACCCTCGACGGACGGGAAAGTTTCATTTCCAATTTCCAACTGAAAGAACCAAAAAGCAAAAAATCAACACCAAGCAAAACCAACAACACTGAACACTGAACAACACTTTTCCTCCATGCTCACACTTCCATGATATGGTTGTTTGTTGCTGCAGTTCGGACAATTAAGACCAATCTCTGCAAGAGGAGAAATTTGACACGATTCGTAGTATTGTATGACCTATCAACCCCTTTGAGCGAGCGACCAGTGTGTCAGTTTGACAAAGCACATTTTGACGGAGACAATTATTTGCAAAACAGGAACAAGAAAAGCTATAGGTACAATTCAATGACGAAATCTCTTTTGTCCCTTATTTTTGCCTCAGGTGTTGGCAGCGTGAACTCTGTGGCAAACTTATCATCAGCAGCATCAACACATAACAACTCGAGAATACGCAAAAGCTACGATCAAGCACCAGCGAGGATATTCTCCGAAATACCAAACGACGAATTAAATGAAGAGGAAACAAATTTACTGCGAAACAAATTTCAACATCCTCATGGTCGAAGAGGGAGGCGATCCATTAGATCGTTTGCCGATGCTTTTCGTACTTCTTCAGACCAAACAACCAACAATTCGAGGAGCTTGCATGAAGAACATCAAAGCACAGCCAGACGAAGGCGCCTCCCACGGAATGTTGACTCTGAGGAATACACAGCTCCTGCCAACAACCTACGCAAACAAAACGAAAGAAATCTCATAGTTGGAGGATCTGCCGCCCCTCCCGGCAGATTTCCCTACGTCGTGTCACTTCAACTGGAAGAAGTCCTCGATGCTGCCTCTGCAGCCGCTCAAAGTGAAACCGAAGGCAACGGCGGAGAAAATCAAGAGGGTGCAGCTGTTTCGGATGTGCACACTTGTGGTGGCACTCTAATTGCCACTGATATTGTCTTGACAGCCGCCCATTGTGGCTACGAGGAAACTGAAAGCTACACAGCTGGCGATGCGAGTTCTAATGGTGAAGGATCTGATCTTAAAAATATATTTTATGGTGCCGATGTTGGAGCGTACAACCTGGAAGACAATGACGGGGGAGGTTATGTTGTTGACAATATGTTGTTTGAAAAACTCGTCATTCATCCAGATTACACAGGATTTTCGCCAAAGGGCGGAAAACGTTTATCTTTACAACATGACCTCATGTTAGTCAAATTATATGGAAATGCCGACCAACCAGTGGCGAGAATACACAACCCATCACTCGGCAAATGGAATAAGATGCAAGCAGATCCCGTGGAAGGGGAGGAGCTTGCAGTGGTTGGATGGGGGGACACCGATTCCCGACCGGGAGAAGATAATGTAAAGTTGTCCCATGTGCTGCAAGTGGCGGCTGTGGAATATGTTACAAATGACGAATGTGAAAATTCCAAGGGATACTCTTCAGTTCAAACATCCACGTCAGGCGTGGAAGATTATTTCTCATACGAGGGAACAATATCGCATGATATGATGTACGTTGTATTTTCAGGGATTATTGCTCCTTGAGTTTACATTTTAAATGACAAGTTAACGCTTTCATTGATTGTTTCTGTTCTTTGCAACTTCCCATGCCATCGATAAAGGTGTGCAGCTGGGCGGGAGAATCAGGATGCCTGTCAGGGAGATTCGGGTGGCGGCTTGTTTCGTATCGGGGATGATATTCTTGGTGAAGATGATATACTTATGGGCGTTGTGAGTTGGGGACTGCAGTGTGGTGACTCTGATTTCCCAGGAGTTTGTGAGTCCTTCATTGACTTTTAATATTCATACATTGCAAGTCGTGATGGTGTTCGTATTTTTCTCATTAGCTTCTGAGGAAAATTCTTTTCACTCGACAAATCTGTGCCATGTACCAAACAATGAAACGACTGTGCAAAAGATTCCCGTGTCGGGGATCATTATGAATGGATTGCAAAATCAGTTTGCAAATTATCTGACAACCCTCCACCATCCTTCAACTGCCCTACAAAACAGTCACCCCCTGGGAACCCCGACGCCCCCTTTGTTGATATTAAAGTAGTCATCGGATTTGATTCCTATCGAAGTGAAACAGGATGGGTCATGGAATCTATTCCCGACTTCAGAGATGTCGCATTTCGACCATTTGGAACTTACAAATCTAAAACAATGGTGGACGAGAATAATATGGCATCAGAAGTCGTTTCAGTTCAGTCTGGGTTTTGGTACATGCTGTCCATTCTAGATGAATTCGGGGATGGATTTTGTTGCAATGTAGGAGAGGGATTTTTCCGCGTGGAGAGCCTTGTCGAAGAATTGGACATTGTTGAAACCACTCCTGGTGTGTTGTGGTCTTCCCATTCGTTGCGTAGGGCGTTTTACGTCCCGGAACCAGACAATGCGAACCCGACAGATTATGTCACAATTGTTGTTACTCTTGGTGTGGGAGCGGACCCTAGCAAACTCCTTCTCGTAGCCTTGGAAAACAAGATGTATGACGCAATGATGCTCTATGAGATTAGACCATTTCTCTCTGTGAATGACTCACGCAATGTCAATGGCCCTGTGTCGCAAACTAGGGCATTCAAAGTCCCCGTATTCGGAGTGGAATATGGCCGTCAAAGGTTCAATGTGGTGATATACGATAACAACAAGGGTTCTTCCAAGGCAAGTTTCGAAGTGTACTTTGGGGATTTTCACCCTGATAACCTAATCTTGGCTCAGAGTGGCAACTATGGAAATAGAAATGATATAACAAGGACTTTTGTTTTAACGGAGGCGGAGGAGGAGGAAATCGAAGATTCATTTAAGGAAACAGAGACATTTTCTTCAGAAAGTCCAGTGTATGAAGCGGAGGAAGAATCCAGAAGTGCTTCATTTGCACTCAAATGTGTTTCGTCCAGTCTCTTAGTTCCAAGTCTCCTTTTTATGGTAGCAGCTATAGATTTGTTTAGATGATGGAGAGCAATGTGTTGTGATAGAAAGTCTTGATCTGATTGTCTTGGCATCATTTTCAGACTAATTTGACGTTTCAACTAGTTTATTTGTTAAGTGCTAAAGCTTCTTTGTCTCATTTTCATCTAAATGTAATTATATTGGCGCTACATCCACTTTCATTTTGATTTCTCCATTGCTGCAGATCAGCCTGTTATTTCACTCATTTGCAATTTTCTTTGAAATTGTCAAAAAATCAACGTAGCAGCAACAGAAAAGAAATCAGCAATAACAGGCAATAAACAATATTTGTTAAGCTGCTAAATGCTGGCTCTCTGAACTCGACACTTAGGGACCGTACTGAGGCACATCGCTTGATGCATTGATTTCATTTAATGGATCAGCATAATCGTTGGCATCATAAAAAAGTTCAATGTGAACTGGCGGCAACTTCTCGCCTGGACCGTTTGGTTGGTTGCCTCTGGCATCTTCCCCCAATTCATCTCCCATTGAATTGCCGTTATTTGCGCCGTCGTCATAATCCCACTGCTGCTCCCACTTGGCTTCAAGATCATCAATTTCCATCTCACCAATGCCCTGAATAAATAAGAAGATCTTGATCAGCATCACCACTAAAAATTTGATAGCGGTTGAAAAGCTGTACTGTACCAACAACCAACAATGTACTCACAGGATTTTCAGCCATGAATTTGCTTCGCAGCCCTTGAACCAATTCCTCCAACTCTTTTTTCTCTGCAACTTCAGCCGCATGCTTTTCTTGGGCTTCAAGAAAATGCTGCAATTCTACCCTGATTTTTGTAGCAAAATCGTTCCATTTTTCAATTTCCGTAGAATTTGCAAAATCTACGCCGTCACTGCCGTCGATACAAACAGAATTTGCATTCGACTGAAGCGAGATTAGCTTCTGGTTCAATTTTTCGTCAAGTAACCAAGTCATCGTTTCAGAATCAAGCAGTCCCAGAGTTNCGATTCTCACACTGATTAAGCAAAAAATCAAGCTCGTTGTTCAAATTTTCCATCTCCTTGACAAACTCCATTTTCTGCTTTTTCTCATCAGCTGCTATGCCCTTAAGCTCACTTGTAACTTTAACAATTGTTTGACGATCAGAATCGAAAATACCTTTCAGACGCTTCTTCTCATCGTCGAGAATTTTCTTCTTTCGTGTCTCGGCACCAAGCTCCGCGTGGGCTACGCGAAGACTCTCCTCGAATTGCACTTGCGAGGATCGAAGGTTTTGGAGCATCTCCTCCTCCCGTCTGCGGTCACGGTCGGCAGCCGCAGCGGCGTTTCGCAATGCATCTCGTTCTTTATTGAGGCTCGCAAACTGAGCTTGGACGGAATTGTCGACGAAAGAAGTCATGGTGATAGGGATGGAATCTAGTACAGAAATTTCAAATGAACGTGAAAAATAATGATGGGAAAAAAAAGCGCGCCAATGACCACTGAGCAAGGGACCCTGCCTAAATATTGGGCAAAATCGCTAAAATTAACAAAAACTCCCTGCCAAAACTACTGAATTTACTATTTTTTGATTTTAGATCTCCAGAAATAATGCCATAATTTCATCAAAAATAGTACTGGCCAGAATTCAGAATACTTTCAATTTTGATTTGACATTTTGAAACCAAAATGAATACATAACTGAGTCTACATATGGACTCCCAATCTCAATTTTAGCAACATCATGACAAATGATCTCAGTGTGAGAATAGATGTGATGGGTGTTTGCCTGGTGACATTTTAACTTAGTGTTCAAAAGGCTCTTAGTAATCTTTTTGAGATTGAAGAACCATGACTTGGGCTGTGGGCTGGTTTGGAAATCATTTAGGATGAATCATTCTTTTTGTTGATGTTGTGCAATCAGGTGCATTTATAGTACAAAGAAGGTCAAACTACTCATATATAAACATAGAATTTTCAATAGATGAATACAATCAAGACATAAAGCCACGGAAGACTCAATTGACCCAAATGAACTGATGCAGTCATTCAAATTTAAAAGAATTAGTGATGTTGAAAGAAATTCTTGAATGAAACATACTGCCTTTTAGTGAACAAACTAAATGCCACAGCCCACCAATTTGCTATTACTTATTTTTCTTAGAAAAAAATAGCCTTGATCACATTCTTATACTGAACTCTGACAGGTTGAAACATCACCTCTGTCATTGCCAAAGTGACATAATGTCAGCCCAAAGTTGCTAAATACCCCTACAATGAATCACACATGAACAGATTTAAATAATTATCAATTATTTCTTCATATCACAGCTAATCAAGCAAGATTTATCCTCACCAGAAACTGTGATTTCTTTCCCACAGTTGGATCCTACCCGGAAGAACTCATGGTGAAACCTAGAAAATAGACTGAATGTGTCTTGCAGGATTGAAATCCCAATAAGTATGCATTTTTAAAAGAAAGGAGTCTTGGTACAGCTCTCCTGGGCCATGGGCATGGATCGTGTATGTTACACGGAAAATGTGTGATTTGATTGCATGGAAATAATGCAGATAATATTAGTCATTTTAATGGAAGGTGGTTTTTATCTTTATTTTGGGTTGTCTTCAAAGCCATTTAAGGTATGGGCAAATCCAAGTGAAATGTTGTTGCCTATATGGCAATTCAAGTTTGGATCATAATTTCATACTCTTGCCTTCATACACCAATCAAATTTATTTCAAGAAAAAGATTGAAAAATCACTATTGATGTTGATCAATCCATAGTAGGCATGATTATTGTTGTAATTTACTTGTTTCTTTTGCAATTCAGCAATCAAGAAGGATGGAGTCCAAAAAAAATGGGAGAACCATCAATTTCATGGCAATCAAGCTTAAAATCCAGCATGCATCCAAACTGTCAAAGTTTAAGCTAAAACCACAATAATGCATTTGCACTTTACCCTCATCAGGTCCATTTACCTTTAACCTGGTAAATTATCCAGTGAACACTGGCTGAATAAAAAAGTTACTTTATAAAAAGGGATTACTCTACTCCTTATAATCATTTGGTAAGCACCAAACAGATTAAAAAAGGATAAATTAATGGAAACTGAATGTAAACTCAAAAGACAAACATAAGTGCTTTTTTTTGAGACTGAGATGGCGTACTTTCATCAAACAACAAAGTGTTTAGGCTCATTTGTGATGAGAATATTAGCCTTTATGTCATTAATCAAGTTGAAGTTGAACTATCAGTAGATTTAGATGCTTTAAGGAATTTTCTGAGTATGATACATGGTAAAAAGTTGGGGAAACTTTCCAACTACCATGATAAATGAGTATGGTAAATTCTAGATTTACCCCAGGTAAAGTGTAATTACCAAATCTCATACAAAATGGATTTACCAGGTAAATTGACCTTTTCTGGATGATTTATCTGGTAATTGAAATTTTAAACTTCCAGATTACTCCATTAAGAAGCATAGAAGTAAACTCATTCTGACTGTAATGTCATAAGAACTCAACAAATGCATGAGCATGGTTTTGGCATTAGCTCGACCATAATTATCTTTAATACAGTTAAAACAAAACACGGGGTTTACTTATTGAAATGTTTCAATATGTGGAACATATCACAGGTTTGGATGACAGATGATGTAACTCAAATGTTTGGAGGCTGAAAATGCTCCAATTCAACTTTCATGTAATTCTTTGTCATCACTTAGACTATTCATTTAGAAGTATCTGAAGACTACTATAAACGGCCTTTTTTTCGGCCCACTGGCATGGAATACGAAGGAGTAAGACTTCGTGTGTAGTCTTCCGTGGACATTTTCTTGTATTCCACAAAATGCCTACTTTTTTTCATTGTAAGCTTATTTTTACAAACTAAGCACTTTGGAAAACAAGAAAAATGTCCTAGGACAACTACTGGTGCAATAGTGGAATATTACCCCTGGGCAACCACTAACAAAACATAAATTATCTAGGATCAGCCCTTTTTT
>JALLOT010000666.1:0-18565 GCA_036939595.1 Thalassiosira livingstoniorum
ATTGGGTCTTTTTGCTTGATCTCTTCAGTATCCAAACTGGAATGACCTCAATAAATAATAATTGGTGCTTTTATAATGATTTTTTACATTTTTAAAAATGACTGTTGTCAATTGAAGTCAAATTTACAGTAACCCAGTCAATACAGTCCAACAGAATGGAAGAGGAATGAGGATTGAAGCACAAGCAATATTGCCAATTCAACATCTGGAACCATAAATCCAGCAAGCTATGGATGGACATGAAATGCCCACCTTACAACATCATAATAGTACTAGGGGGTAGAATGTAAAATTTGGGATGCACTGCAATGTTTAATGAAGACAAATGCAAAATCTACTTTGAATAAAATAATTTCCACATGAACATCAAGCACCTGATGGACTATGGTATTTGTAAAGGCAGATAAATGAAGAATAATGCTCTATTAATTCAACTGGAAATGTCTCATCTGAAAAGAATTTGCAAGAAGCAATTTCAACAATCTATTATTCACTCCAGGTGCAAGATTCATGGGACTCAACCTTAAAACTTTTTATCTCAACATGCCCCTCCATGTCTTTCTCTACATACAAATCCAAGCTGATCTTGTACCCCCGAGCCAAAGTTCATGGAAGAATATGATCTGTACAGCATGATTGCAGATGATGGATGCCTATGCATGACTGTGAAAAGGGCATTATAGACAAACAGCAGCTGACAAGCTAGCAAACAATCTGTTAAAAAAGATACTCAAGCCATTTAGGATGACAATTGAAAACACACATATGGGTATGTTTATCATCATTGTGGGTGATTTTGGTGTTCAATATAAAATATAAAAAGTAAAAAGTATGTGATGCATCTGACAACAGTCCTGTGAAAATGATATGAAATGGCAATAAACTGGTTAGATAAAGGAATTTTTTGGCAATGGAACTACAAGGAAAGTGGTTGGAATTTTTCCTACTGGACTATATTGAAAAACAACAATCTCCACATCCATGCCTGCCCCCAAAATTTGGTGAAAATTTCCAAGACATGCCATCCCCTAAAAATCTCCTAACCTTGACAAAAAGAAAAAGAAAATCGAACAAGTTTGTGGCTATTTGTTTTTCCATGCTTGCACCATTGATGGCACATTACTCAAAGCAATCAATGTAATCAAATGGAAACAAAAAGATCCTACTTACCACTACCATCCTAACCAAAAAAGGGCCAATGAATTGCTTGATTAATGTGCCAAAAACCCAGATACCACAGTACATTACAAGGCCAGTGATATGCAAGTCTGGGTGCACAGTGATGCTGTACATGTCAACAAAAACAGTGCCCATATCTCTAGCAACAGATAGTTCTTCCTTGGAAAAGACCAATCCCCAGACAACCTCCTCTGGCTAAATGGTGCCATCAACATCAAGTGCAGTATCATCAAGATGGTGGCTGCATCTGAGGGCAAAGTCAAGCTCAGGACCTTGTTTGAAAATGGATATAAGGTTATTGTCCATCAACTTGAATGCAGTAAATTGTTTGACCAAAATCACCTACTGTCTTTTAAATCAACAATACCACAGCTGTGGGTATTGCAATCTGCTTCATCAAGCAACACAACTCAAGGGCTATGAATATGAATATGAGTCATTTTTGAGTTTTTGACCAGGTTGATCATAACATCTCCCAAATCATATTGGCACCTGGTCTTGAGAATTTGGCAGACTATTTTACAAATCACTTTTCCCCGGCACACCACATTAAGACTGAGTATTTGTTTAAACTCCTACTCCATGGGACCTGCAAGGGTGTATTAAACCTAGTTCCAACACCAGTCCCACATGGTAAGGAAACTCCCCACTACAATGTGGAGACATGCCCTCTCCAGGAACAACCGTGACCTAGATTTACTGCTTACTTAAACATGCACAGTCCAGACCCATGTAGTTGTTGTAGTAGACAAGAACTTGCTCTCCTCATAAAATAAGTCAGCTCATCATGGTTTGTCTCATCTACTCTCTTCTTGTTCAACATAATAAACTACTACTCACCACCAATTCTTATTTGTGTCCACTCCACTCATGGACTTGCTTCATAATCAAAATAGTGCATAATTAGAGCTTGAATTCATTACAGGTAGAAAAAGCTTACACTCAAAGATGTTATTAACATGCCTACAGTGCCCATTTGATTCAAAAATGCACACAATTGAAAGATGATCTTATTTTCATGTTCCTCTGTCACAATCTTCTCTTGCATTGAATGCTTTTTCCCTTTACCTTAAAAAAATCCAAACAATAGTAACAAGGCCTACACAACTTTTCCTTGCTGAGTGTACTTCAAATTTGGCAAAGATCATTTTCCAAACACACCAATTAAACTGACAGGAGCATGTTAATGTTATCGCAACTTTTGAAACAGTCACTGATAACACCATGCCCAATAAAACAGTAGGAATAACATCAGCAAATTTGCTCAAAATGTTGTAGTCTACCTAACTTAGTACCCTGTAATATCATTAATTTAAAAATTGATAACTTACTTATTTCACTGGTGGTGATCATGCTTGGATAAACATATTTGATATAAATTATTGATGGGTGGTAATTATTATCATCAATGAATGGTAATGCGGATAGGTGAATGGTAATTGCCATCCATTGATGGTAATCTGGAATAGTGAATGGTAGTTGCCATCCAATTGTGGAAATTTGTATAAATAACAAAAAATACTATTAAGTTGGAAATCTATAAAATAATGATTTTGTTTTAAGTTGTATTTTTTTAATAAAATAAAATGTCAAAAATGTAAAAAGAAGATAATTTTCTCATTTTGATGGAGACAAAAATTATGTTTTCTCAATATTTTCTCGTATGTAGAATAAGGTAGAGAATAGTAAAAAATGTATTGTTAAAATAGTTTGTTGCTTTTCTAAAAGTACTATCAGGTGAGTATAGCATCATACACAAATGTAGCATAATTAGTAAATGAATAATAATGCATAATTTTTTATGTAAATAACTTACTATATTGTAAGTTTTGGTAAAAGTTATGAATCAAGAGTATCTTTTTACATGTAATCTTATGTGGTACCCTGTATGTATGCATGTTATGTAAATGTACACACACCAAATAAGTTGAAGTTCAAAAATAGACAGATAAAGTTTAACATTAACATGTAAAACATCATTGAGAATTGAGAAGACAGAATTGTAAGGTTACAGCTTTTTGTTGAGAGGGACTCAACATGGTAGTAAAGATCCATCAATGATAATTCTATGCATGGGTGGTAGTCTGGATGATGGATGATGATTCAGATAGTTGTAAGGTAATTAAAATGGTTGGATGGTAACTTGGATCCAAAGAGCATGCATAGATGGTAATTTCATACTAACCATGATTTAACAGTATGATATTGTACTGATAGATTTTCTAATTGCAAAAATATTTTTATGAAAGAGAGAATACACCCCTCTACAACTCCAAGCAATACAAGAAATGGAAAATTACCAAAAAAATCCAAGTAATGCTAATCCTAGGTAAAATATAATGCAATATGCAGAGCTCCAATTTTCCTTGAAAAAGATGTTGCCATCACTCCTGGCTCCTCCTGGCTTCCATGTCCCATGTCCGTGCCGTGATTGAATGCATGAAGAATCTTTGCATGCAGCCCATTAATTGTATGTACCTAAAACCACCTACGTACCTACCTACCTAGCTAGCTAGCTACCTACCTCTCTAGATAGGCTACAAAATAGGAGTATTACTATTATTATCCTCTGTAGTACTCGTTTTATAATACATCATCATACCTAGTTACCTCACATACAATATGGTAGTATATAATAAGAAAGATATCAGCGTCTCTTCTCTTTCCGTTCAACATAAAAAGAATAGTTTTACATAAGATTATCCAAAAGGATCAATTTATTGAGCAAAAAATATAAACAAAACGAAGAAACAATGATACAAAAAGAGTATTCAGAGGGCAATTCGAAAACAGAAAATACAAAATGTGTCCATACAACATTTTATGGTAAGTACTCTCTCTGTTTCAATAAAAATGATCTACTTTTCGATTTGTTCTGTTCCGCAAAAAATGAGCCTTTTTTTACTGATTCCTATTCATGAGTCTACGAACGACTACCATACAGATGACCACTGAATCCACCTTGACCATGGCGCCAGCCGATAGGCCTCTTCACCATGGCAGACTCTATGATGGAAACAAATGCCTTAGAAGAGATAATTATATGATCACATTGCATATACGTAGACTAGACTAATCCTCTACGGCCATCGTGCCTTGACCTTGAATTGCGTCGATCGGCCAACTACATGTTAAGAAAGGTCTAGTTATATTACAGAATCAGCAGGTGCCATCCCCCAACCCTGGCAACTGGTTAGACTCTGTTGCCATGCGATTTTGATTAGACCAAGCACACTAGTAGTCGGACGTGGTCACATGTCATTGTACGTTGCATTGATGCCAGTGGAGACGGTGTCTCTATGGCAAATGCGTGAGATCAGAGATAAGATTTTACACCGCCATTTTGGTGACGAAGACATGCTGGTAGGCTCTGGGTGTCATACATCAATGAAAAGGTAATGACGAGAAGAATCCAAAATGCTCCAAAATGGACAGCGAGAAATTTGTAGGACAAACACAGCCCTTAGTCCAGCCTAAAATCCAAAATAGCTCATTTTTTGCAAAACAGAAAGAAAATATTAATATGGTATTGTACTATTATTCAGTATGGTACTGGTACATCATACTTACAATAGCTAGCTTTGCCTGTTTTGAGCTGTTTTGCTTGCGTCGACTTAAAATTAGAGAGGTTGACATCTCCAAATAAAGATTGTCAATGTTCAATTTATGGACCGCAAAGCCTGAAACAAAGCGTTACTAGGCAGGTAGTCTTCCCGAGTTTACCAAGAAGAACTTACTAATCGATGCAATCCAGACACAGCACAAAACCATGATCCCAAGTATTGTAAGTTCCGAGTTGCCTGTTACCCGTTACCCTTGCCTGTTGCTTGTTGCTTGTCCCTTGGTGCCTGGGATGGTGGGGCATATCAAGTTGGGTCGCTTGAAAAGGTTTGAAATGGAATGACGTTGACTCTTTATCCATGTTCTCATGACCATTTCCATGTTCTCATGATCTCGTTCTCTCCTTTTCCAATGTTGGTTTCTCGGACAATGATGCTAATGGATTGGTGGTCGTCTTTTCACTCCACTTTCACACAACCGTTTTTCCCCAACAAAAATACACCTTCTCATGACTTCCAATGAAACCCCCAGGAACCAAGCGAGGTAGGCACCACCGGCCTCCTCTGGCTCCTCATCTCCTACGGCTACATTCTCTACTACGCCTCCAACCTCATCTCCGAAGGATCCGACCTCCTCCTCCTCGTACCCGCCCTCGCCGGCCTAGTCGGCGGAGTGGTCCTCCCTCTCCTCGGAGCCGTCCCCGATGGTGCCATCATGCTCTTCTCGGGACTGGGCGATGTCGAAGAGGCTCAGGAGACATTGTCCGTGGGTGTCGGTGCTTTGGCGGGGAGTACCATCATGTTGTTGACGGTGCCGTGGGCTATGAGTGTGTATTATGGCAGGGTTAATTTTACGGAGAAGACTGAGGATGGTCAGACGAAATTAGAACCGAATTATATGGGAAAACCAAAATTGGACGAGAAAATTGGAACGTGTGGAGGACTCTCTACGACGGGGGTAGCATTCTCGGAAGAAATTCAACATGGAGCGAAAATGATGATGGTCACCACCCTTCCGTACTTTTTGATTCAGGGTCCTGCATTCTTTTTGGATGGGGATCGAGAGACAGTTTCTGCGGGGGAAAAGAATTGGGCTATGGCCGGATTTGTGGTTTGTATGGTCTTTTTCGTTTTTTATCTTTATTTACAACTAAAGATGTCAAATGAAGGTGCGGATAAATTGAGAAGGATTGCAGTGACGAAGGAAGCGTTAAAGGCCGGTTCTATTTCATTGTCTGGAGCGCTGTTGAATCAAGTTGATTATATAGAAAAAGTAGTTGACAAAGAGGGAGTAACTGAGGAAAGTGCGTTGTTGAAATATAAAAGTAAGAAGGATGTCGATGGAACCATGTTACCTTCTTCTCAAGTTGTGAAATATTTGAAGGATACTTTGGGTGAGGCATTTCGTGCCTATGATAGGGATCACAACGGAACTTTGGATAAGAAGGAGTTCACTCGCTTTTTGATGGATTTTCACGAGAATATCGGCAAGGAAAAGGTTGAGCGGGTCTTTAGCCGATTTGATGACAATAACGATGGCACCATTGACTACAACGAATTCATTGCTGCGTGTTATATCATCATCAAGGAAGCCAATCAAAGTGAAATGGCGAGACAAGCATCAAGAAAATCTAATATCACTAAACTTAGTTTAAGCGATGACGATGGTGAAGATGGTGGGGAAGATGATGAAGAGGCAGAAGAAATTCCCGAAGATTTCACATCCCTACCACCCGATCAACAACAAAAGGCCATTTTGAGGCGGGCCTTCTCCATGCTCACACTTGGTACTGTACTTGTGCTAATGTTCTCCGATCCCATGGTGGATGTATTACAAGAAGTTGCCAATCGAGCAAACATCCCCGCATTTTACGTGTCATTTATTTTGGCGCCACTGGCTTCTAACGCGAGTGAAGTCATTGCTTCTCAATACTATGCTGCAAAAAAGACACGAAAGACGATAACTGTCTCTCTGACTGCTCTAGAGGGAGCAGCATCTATGAATAATACCTTTTGTCTGTCGATTTTCATGGCGCTGATTTATTTTCGAGGACTTGCTTGGAAGTATTCGGCTGAAACAATCTCGATTATTTTGGTGCAATTTGGGATGGGGTTTGTGGCTTTGAGGGATAAAATGACCGCAATGGAAGGATTTGTAGTGTTATCAGTTTTTCCATTGAGCATTGTGTTTGTGGCTACTTTGGAGTATTTTGGGTTGGATTAAAAGAATGAAGTGGGCCAGGCAGGGAGGTGACATTTCTTGTTGATAGTTAAGGCTTGGTTGTCTGAAATAATGTGGTGTTTGGTATATGAAACTGCATGTCAGAATAGTACACATCTTAAAATCATCATTGCTGGGGCAGGGGCTTGAGTTGTTCAAGAATTTGATTGTTGCCGCATAACAATCATTGAAATTGTTCAACAAATCTAAATTTTCCTACATTAATATGTATTAAAAGAATATCATGGTGAAATTTGTTGTTATGTTTCATATTGTTTTTTGTATGAACCGGAAAACAAAACCTATTTTGTGTCCACTGGATGCATAGTAAAACAGGGGATGAATGTTGAGTAGAACAGCTAACCTTTTTTGTCAAATCTCAATGTTTCCATTTCTATCTTTGTTTCATGAGGGGGATCATCTTTCCGCAGCTCAAAGTTTTTCCAGAAGGTGGTATTTTTCTCCCAAAAATATTTACAAAGATTTATCAAACTATTATCATCACCGACAACCACATGGAATTGAGTATACCACTATTTGCAATTACCAGGTAATAAATCACCTTGGACTTTGCAGCAGCACTTTCCAGAACTGCTTTGTTCCCCAGCAGTACAACATCGAGATCTAAAAATGCAAGCAGACCAACCCAGCCCCAAAACAGCCAACCAACCTGGGACTGGTAATGCATTTTATTACAATTAGCAATTCCACCAGTTCAAGCTAGCCAATCCCATTAGATTTTTGTTTTGTGTCTACATGAAGGATTGCAAAAACTGATTCCATGATTGTTCAAGATGGTCAGTAAATCTTTTGATTGCGTCTCTCACCTCTGCATGTAAGATTGAATATGATACGGGCATCCACTGAGATAAAGTCTTCACAATGGAAAGTAGCATAGAGGCTCCAAAAACCACAAAACCATATTCTGACAACCAACAAAAAACTACACCCACAAACTAGGATCAAACCACAATGCAAGCATGACTTGATAGTCAATCATTACTGAACATTAATCCATCTGTATGAACTTGATTGTTCTTATTTATCTTCACAAAAATCTGCAGGAAATTCATTGTTTTAATGTGATAACATATCTCTTTGCATTGCTGTCTCATAGCATATGTATTAGTGGATAACAATTAATTTTTAGCTAGTGCCACTTATTAAATTAAACCTTTTGTAAAATCATTGTTTCTCAGCAAATAATTGACAATTTTCCCTAATTCTTTTTCCTGGAAAGAGGAGAGTCTGCTCTTGATTTCTATTGCCTTGGCCAGAAGGTATGAACCCCTATCTTTTGACAAAATTGCAATAGATCTGGGCTGTTTTGTGGAGCATGGACAAATTACATTGGCATAGTCTGTTAGTCTTTTGCTCCATGTTGTATGGTACTCGAGGTACATTGCAGTGCATTTTTAAATTCTTTATATAGGGCAGGTACTTTTGCACCATGAGCTTATCAAGCCAAATCAAGTGCCCCCCCCCCTGACTGCGTAATCTGGTTGGGCTGCTGGTTGTCAGCTGAAAATAATTTATGAAACCAACAAAAACCTAAACTACTACTTGAAAGTTGTTGATATCAGCCTGAGAGACATATCTGCTACTTTTGCGCTATGCATTTAGTTCAGGAAAGCCTGGTTTGGGGAGCAATATTATTGGATAACACTTATCCACTATGCTGTAGTGGATTGTTTATTAAGCGATATGTTTTGCACTCTCATGAGTACAAGCAACATTTTAATTTGGTTGACCATTTGTTACTGTAACACATTCCAACTGAAGGGTCATTCATTCTTCAAAAGAAAAGAAGCAGCACACTCACAGTCACAGGTGTACCAATAACAAATACTTTGACAAAGTTTTCTTGTATGGTAGAATTCAAGTTCAAATTAGTATGAGGGTGGAGATCACCATCAGGAATGGTAAATGGTCTTGCTGGTAATAATATTCAAAGCTCATTCATCTAAAAAAATTGGTATTTAGTCTTTGAAACTTCATGTCAGAATAGTACATTGCTGTGACTAGGGCTTGTTTTTTGTTGTTTTGTAGCAATCACTAAAATTGCTAAGAAATTTAATTCACCCTGCACAAATTCATAGTAAAAATGCCAAGGTAAAAATCATTTCATATATTTTCTGATTTTTTTGCACAAATTGGATTGTAGTTAATGACTTTTTTGTATCAATTGGATAGTAAAATCACAGTTGGATGTTGGGAATAACAGCTATTGTGATTTTTGGGCCATCAAATTCTCTATCCTTGTTTGATAAGAAGAAAAATACTTCCACATCCCAATGGTACTTTGGTTTATCTAAAGTGAGATAACTCTGTCCAATACTTCTCACAAGCAATGGTCTAAGCAATGGTCTATCAAACTGATATAAAAAACAATAGGAATACAGTATCAAATGGCATGAATGTGGATAATCCCCACTTTAAAATTACACAGCAACATTACCCTTGACTTTTTAGTCCAGGTAAATAGCAAAGTCAAGACATTTCAGTGCTATTTTTCATCCTTATCACAACATTGAGATATGAAAATCTAAACACAGTAACTCAACCACAAAGATTCAACTGTCATGGTACTGGGAATGTTTTTGAGCACATTATATTATTTATTCCACTTATCAAACTCCACAGGAAAACTAAACTTATCACATTTGATATTTGTTGGATTCTGCATTAATTTTTCAAAATTCTGACTTCATTATTAAAGACAAATACTTATTGAATATTTTTGATTTTGAACTCTCTTTCCTATTCATAGGCATGTAAGATCCAATACAATGTCAAGAAAAGGGAGCGTATGACAGCTCTTTGTTGAAAAGTAGCACATGGGCACCAAATACTACACAAAAATACATTCTGATGACCAACAAAAGAACATCAAAAACTAACATCACACTACAATACAATAACAATAGAAACATTACTTGACAATCAAATGTAATCAAAATAAAATTATATCATCTCAATGAACTTGATCTTTTTGATTCGTTTTCATAAACTTCTGCAGGGAGCCTAATGTTTAACATGATGAAATATTGGAGTTATGACTATACAAATGATTTCTCTCTCATTAGCATGAGCAACACTTTAATATGGTTGCCCTTTTGCTGTTATCACATGTTACAACTGAAGAATTGATAATTCTCCAAAAGAAAAGTTGTATTTGCTTGTGAATCAATAATTGTTCAATTTAAATGCATTCCTCATGCAATAGTTGTTACATTCGTCTTTCAAGGTATTCACTATGTGAATGAGATCCAATCAATCCTTACATGAAAATTCATCTCCAAACCACAGGTCATAATCATACTCAATTTTCATAACATGACAAAACCCCTAATATCTGCCACCAAGTCAGATCAATTTCTGTATTTGTCTCTGTCAATGACATAGGAACTGATGACATCAAACACCACCTCTTTATATTCTCTCTCTAAATTTAGCCAACATTCTGGAAATTAGCAGCAAAGGAGCCTATGATTGAAATGGTATAACAAACCAACTTCCTTCACCCAATGGTGCATGGCCCAGAATCAGAGCCATTTGAAATCCACTTGTGACTGAAATAATGCATTCAATCAGCACCCTGGTAGCCATGGTTCAAACACCACAGAAACTACCAGTTGAGCTTCCACCATTCTTGATGAGTGCAGTAATGTGTGAAAAAATGGGTAAGCTAAGGGGGAATATAGGCATCTCATTGCAGATGACAAGACTTTTCATGTCTGGAGTGACAGAACGTAAAATTTGATATGGGACATCTTGCAGATGGAACAGATTCAGGAGAAGTTGGCACTCACAAAATGTGGGTTATCCCCAAAGCTCAAGTCCCAAGGGGCCAAAAGGTTGCATACATCCAAATAGTGGTAGACATTTGACAGAACAAAGAAGTTCAAGAGAACATGCAGGATCATATAGGTGCATGGACTAGAAAATCTTGTAGATTATTTCACAAGCACTTAATCCCAAGTCACCACATCAAGGCCCATCCGTACTACCTCAACATGCTGACGTTACCACAGCTTTTGCCTAAGGCATTATCACCATGGGACCTGCAAGGGTATGCTAAACCCAGCATCAGCAACATCAGCTTCCCTACTTATCAGGCTCAGTCACCTTTGCCACATAGAATCTGGGCTACCCAGTAGGCAGCTGCCGCATCATGAGTTTATCATCACCTGAATGGCAATGGTCAGACTCATGCTGCTCCAGCTTGCTTGTAGTTCCTCATAAAATATCTAATCTCATGAGTCATTAGCAGCTAGACCTTTAGCTTTAGTGTGTTCAACAAAAACCCCAAACACAAAAAATAGAACATGTTTACTTAATGTTCCTCAAATTCCAAAGTAACTAACTTGATAGGTGACACAAAGAATGCAATTGAAAGTACATGCTTAGTGAAAATTAGCAACAGTCAGATAATATTACAGCTACAATTTCAAACACAGCTACAGGTACAAATCTTCAAATACAGCCCTAATCACCATTATAGCTAAAGTCAGCAACCTACAATTTTTATTTGCAACTCACAAATACAATCATAACATACTATAAAAATTAGAATTCAGTAATAATGTGAACAATTTGAAATTTACAGCTCTTAATATAAAATGTAAATGCAGTAATAGCCACAGTCATATTTGCACCAGTGTTGCATGAAATTAGTGACTGTCAAATTGATAATTACCTACACAAAACTATTTTATTACTTTTATTAATTTTTATAATCCACCCAATTAATTATTTCACCATCACTTCCAATTGTTGTTTTGATATATGATGCAGTCAACCAGAAATTTTGCTCATTGGTCTGTGTTTTATTGTTGTGTCTAAAATTTTGTGTGGATTTTTGTGTGGATAATCTTGGCTGTAATCAATGCAATTAAGGCCAATTATTTTGGTGCACCAATGTAAATAATTATTGCAGTGGTGCACCACTCTTTTTCATGTTGCGCAAGTGGTTTGTTGTTGCATGTGGCCCAACAAGTTTGATTACAGCCTTACCCCCCAATGTTTGTGGTCTTTGGATTTCTCAGGCAATCATGTCTTGGGCATTTTTTTAAGCCAGATACTTTCTGTTTCTGCTGCAGTGGTAAACAAGGGTTATTAACTATGTTATTTTGTGCCATGGGTGATTGATTGAGAGGCAATGATAATATATTGCCTCTAATTTGAAATAGAGGTATTCAACATTGGTGCTCATTGTAACCACTCTGAAGAACACCCTAAATGACTGCAACTAGTACAGTGTTGGAAATTTCTGATCAGGGGTCTTATATCAATTACTGTGTTTCCAGTGTTCTTTGTGGTGAGACATTACCAAGACCAATGCCATTGATCATTGATGGATTTTATTTTGGTTGCCTTTGCATGCAAACAAACAATGGTTACACCACATTACAGCAATGTGGGTGATAATGTGGTGATGGTAGCAGTTTTAGCAGATGAAACAAAGAGATTTAATTATGTTATTGCATTGTTGATGTGTAGGTGTAGTCTTTTTGTGAAGAAAATTTTAAATACTGTCAAACTGGTCAATCCAAATATCTGCTTCCAACAAAAATGATACCAGCAGTTTTGGCTGTTATCCTTGTTGCTTAGTGATAGAAGCATCAGCATCAGCAACATAAGAAGGCTATATTGTTGTTGTTGATGATGATGAGCATGAGCTGCTACTGCTATTATACTGGGAGGGGGCTTCAATGTTGGTGTTTTTTTCCCATTTCTAACAACAGTGGATGTGACAAAATCCCATTTTCTTTGCTTTTACACATGGTCATACACCAAGAACCAAGAAACCAGATTTTCCATACCCTATTGTTGATATGCTTTGTCAGATGAGCCACTTCTGATGTGGCAACTACAAACTAGAGAATATGTAGTATGTGAAGGAAATGTTATTCATGCTAGTTACTATTAGTTGTTTCACAATAGTGTACATCAATTTGTTGAGTTTACCTTGGAGCGAAATTGCCATTATCAATAATCATGTTGTCTTGGACATCATTCCAAAATATTCACCAAAAGCCTGGGAAGTGAGATGGAAGAACTTTGCTATTTTCTTCCAATAATGTTTCCAAAATCAGGGCCACAGCCACCCCCTAACAAGGAACTTTTTGCATTATTTGTTGTGGCAGCTCAAGCCAAGAACTCCCCCCATCCCCCATGGATTGAACAGAGAGTATCACCAGTGAATATTCAATAGCTTAGAAAGTTTAGAGAAAAGATCTACACTGTATGATAAACTAGATATGACTAAAAGGTAGAAGTAAAGAGGTTGAACTTGAATAACAACAGAAACAGAGATCAAATAAATTCAACACACTCTTTTTTGTTCATAGTTGACAATGGAATCAATTGCTCAGTGGTCAGCAAGTCTTTCAAGCAACTAAATAAATCTTCTCTTAGAGAAACACCTTTGCTGAATTTATCACAAACATAATGTTAATCTATGCATATGCAATGTTTGCTTTGGGGAAGCAAAGGAGAGTTTTTGTGTCTCATTAATGATATATTCTCTCAGTCCTCACTCCTCACTTCCTAAGTATTTTTCAAATGAGGAGTCTACATTTCAATAATGCTGTTGGAGTTTCAATTAGAGGCTATGAAGAATATCCAACTTATCTACTACTTACTAACTCCATAAATAGAGGCTGAAGATATTTCTTAGCATTGTCAGCAAAACCACACCTTTTTGACTTTCTCATATTTCAAATATTGCAAGTAGCTTCAAATAGGTTTTACTTACATATTATACATAAGATAAGTATCATTATTGAGATATGCACACTATGCATACATACTTAACATCAATACTTACTGTTTCTTACATTGTACAGCTGGTTTCAGTCATTTCTAGCTAATAGTATCTTTTATATTCCTATGTATTGTAATGCATATGGGAGTTATTAGATATTACCTGAGTCTTTTTCATGACCTAAGGAAAACATGAAAACATGTGAAAAAATCAGCCAGAATGGGATTCTCCAGCAACAAACTGTTTGATGACAACTGGGTATGTCATGGAGGTAGGGGCATCATTCCACATCATCATATAAGAGACAGATTCAATCAATATACCTACCTCCATGACAGACCAAAAAATCATTCAACAATTTGATCATGTCAGCATGCACTGCTGTTGATAATGAAATCAAGCTATGATAGATGTTCATTTTCATCATTGACAAAGCACATGAATGATATTTAGCTGAAATAAATTATTGGTTTAGTTGTTACAATAAGATCATGTAGAATTCAGCACTGACAACGAAAACAATCACAGGGTTGTCTTAATATGACAGATCAATCAGACTGAATTTTTGCTTTTGTTGTTGCCATGATAGCATCATGAATATTGCACTAGTAGGTTTGCTGGTGACTACTTTGGAGAGAAGACAACGTACCATCACTCATCCATTGAAGTATGCATACAATACTTCAACTCATAATTTTTACCTATATCTACTTATGTCATTTCTGTCCTCAAGTGGAACCAACTGTACATTTGGACTCCATTCTTATTTTTAATTTGTCTAATATTTTTTATTGTAATATGTATATTCCCCTATTTACCAAATATTTTTTTGAAGATTTGCATGCAAAATTACATGACAAACAAAATTATAAATTCAGTGACGATGGAATTTTGGCCAACACCATAGAAACCCCCACAAAACTTGTCTCCCTCCATCATCCTATGTCAAAGTATCCATTCAATACCTACAAGGTATTTTAGATGTTATGATGGTAGTAGACTCAGCTTTGCTAACACCATTGACCAGTCTTTTGCACGTCTCTTTCATGCTGCCGTCCAATTCAACAATGAAATTCAATTGTACCCTGTGAAAAAACAAATCAGATGGTAAAACTTTAGCTTTTATCAAGATACTTCAACTTTGATTGTACTAACAAAACTGCATCAACAACAACAGAACATTGTGTTGGTCCGGAGAGGTAGATGACGTGTTGATGATGGCTCAAGTTTTGTAGCTAAATTGTATGGAAATTACATTGCCATTTTGCTACACATAGACCATACAGAATTATTATACTAGCTTTAAATTTTATTATCGTATTATTAGTGTGATAGCTTTCTAGAATGGTTAAGGGATAATATTGTGGTGTTGCCATGATGGCTATGTAGACAGCTGGCTAATGATCATGGTTGTTCTTTATTGCCTATTGGTATTGTTTGGTGATGGGTCTTTGGGAAGAGTGTTGTTGTCCTTTTTTTTAAAAAAGGCAATGCAAGTCATCAACCATCAAAACTGTAGGAATTACTACTTTGAATTAGGATTCTACCTAATATGTATCATCAACTCATCCAACCACAAAACTAAATGAACACTCACTTAATCAAAGTTAAAAACATAAAAAATTAAACAAATACATGGTAGTACCAATGTACTACCTGCTACATGTAAAATTATTGATGGCAGAAAATGGTACTTTTTTATACACTCTCTAGGAACAAGATGATACACTCCTACTGGACTAAATCCTACCAGATTTCATACAGGACATTTCTAAAATAGTTACAATGACTTTTAACTGCCAAAAAATACTATCTTTTTGGATGTAAAAATTATTTCCATGATATATATTTACCCAAGAACTTCATGTGATAATCTGTCACAAGAGTTTAAGTAACAGTTTTTTGTGACCAACAAAAAACATGATATGTTATGGGAGTGTGATTTTGTGTCATCCCCTTGTGTGTGTAAGTATTTCTAAGTATGTAAGTAAGTACTAGGTAGTAGGAATATGTATTACACACATCAAAAATACAACTATTCATTATTGAGGGTGCAGAAGCTTGGATACTGAAGTGATCAAGCAAAAAGATCCAATATTGACTGAGTAACAACCATTTGAAGTTGGGCTTAAATTGCACATTTTTTTTGGATCAGGGATAGGATTTGAATTGAAATGACATTCTAAAAATTTGGGAGGGCTGCAATAAGTTTGATTGAATCATTTATCATTAAAAAGTACTAAGAATATTGTACGTTGAAACACGTAAGTAGAACTTTGTATCCTTGCACATTTTTTATATTGGAGGTCATGAACAATTCAAAATAAACAGATTCCCTCATCTTTAAGTATGTGTGACTGTCAACACCACCTACATCTATGGTATGGTACTGTCAGCGCTGCAGCTGTTACAGCAATTGCCACTACCGTCAACACCATGTTTGTTACCATGAACTCAGATACAATACCCTCAACCCTGCAGCTGTTACAGCAAGCGCTGCTCTAGCTACTGTCAATGCTGCGGCTGTTACATTGAATGCCACTACTAACTGTCAAACTGCAGTTGTCTTTTGTTCAAAATGGCAATCAAACAAGCAGAAGTGTCTGCTTTTTGTTTGATTGCCATGACTCCATGAAATTCAAACTGGAGTACTGTCATGGAAATAATTGTGCCTTTTTTGATTGCCATTGCAGTACTCTTGATTTAATTTCATGGAGTCACGGCAATTGAAACAAAAAGCAAACAACACTTGTGCTTGTTTGATTGCCATTCTCCATGGCATGGCATGGCTTCATAATCCATAATAATAAGTAGTACTTAGTAAGTAAGTACTTCTACTTAGGATAGAGTAGGTACCTTAGATTTAGATAGAGCAGGGACAGACATGGGTATGGATCAATAGGTTGGTGCAGTACAAAATTCTACGTAGATTAAGATATTGATGGTTGAGCCCATAAACTTTTTGCACCATTTTTTTATGTATGTAGATTTCTACATTGATTTCCTAGGAAATGTTGTATCATACCCCCATATCTACCAAAAACTTGGTCGGCCATGGCTGCAAGCAGCAGTGTTTGCCACCGGTAAAATTCGAATTTGGCAACTTGCTTGTAACGAAGACATGTCTCTGCTAGCTATAGACTATCAAGAGCGGATATGCATCTTAGTTACAAGCAAGTTGCAAAACTCAAATTTTGCTTGCCATATTTAAGGTGCCATTGTTGACATCAACAATGCTGCTGATTAAAATGACAGGGCATAGTCATAGCTCTTAGTAGGCTGTGTTGTCAATTTTGTCAATGGTATTGTTGTTCAAACTTACCAAGAAAGAGGTAAGATGATGATTTGACAATAGTTGATTGTTGCAATGTCCTGTTTTTCCTCCTGACAGCTTGCCTTCATTGTCATTGTCATCCTGTTGATTGATAAACACCAAGCTCAATCTGGTGTAGATAGGGGGTACAATACAACATTTCATACAAAATCAAGGTAGAAATCTACATACGTAAAAATTGGTACAAAAAGATTATGGGCCCGACTATCAAACAGACAATCCATACCCATGTCTGTCCCTGGATAGAGTACTGCTCTAAAGTACTAATATGGTCTAGTATGGTACTCTATGGTACAGCACTACAATTTCAAAAGAATTAGAATGTTGTTTTACATATATGAATATGAATATACATCTGATTTTCAAATTTCAAATCTCAAATTTGAAAGAAATCCTATTCAATTATCCCAGTGACAAGCATTCAAAAATCTCATGAATTTTTGGATTCCTTAAGTGAGGTCCTTAAGTCTGAATAACCAGATGGACTATGACCAAAATTATTTTGCATTCCATAGACCAAATATGTGGCCATGGAATAGGGTGGTTTTGCTAGCAGCACTGATTTCCATTCATCAGATATAAGGGCCTCAAGAAACTGTGTTGTCAATTGAAGTCAAATGTACGGTAGTCAATCTGATTCTTCAGATATAAAGCCTCACTTAAGGAATCCAAAATTAGATTTTTGAATGCTTGTCAATGGGATAATTGAATATGATTCCTTTCAAATTTCAAATTTGAAATTTGAAAACCAGATTTTTATATTCATATTCATGTAAGTAAATCTACATTCTAAATTCTAACTCTTTTGAAATTGAAATTTAGATTAGTTTGATCTTGAGGACAATTTTTTTTCTGGGTGAAAGTGAAATTGATCTTCAAAGTGCAAATAATTATCTCTCATTTTCCATCAACACAATATGTATGGTACTGTACTCTCTAAGTATGTACTTACTAAGAAAATACATGGTATTTTTACCAAAAAATTGAATTTTGAATGTGAAATTGTCCACATGAATGTGCATGACATACAGCTGAAAGTGGATATCCCAGGCCTACATACAATGTCAGGGGTCCTGTTTGCTTCAGACAATGGCAACCAATNATGGTGACCAATCTGCTGCTTCCGCTTCAGATTCTAATCAGGTGCTGCGTAATTCTATCAAATCAAACAATACTGATAGCTAATGCAATTGCCATAACATCACTAAGTTGTTGCCGGTGGACTAATTCATTACATTGCTGTCAACATAGTTGAACATGATCTGCTGACACTTGATTGGGGTCTGCATTGAAGTGATGTTGACAATGCATTGTCGTTATCTACAATACATTATTAAATTAAAATGGTTTGCATTGCTTGTTGTTATTATTTTTAACTAGTTATGGTAGTAATTGAGTAGTACTTATTAATTTAATTATTAGTAGATAACATACTGTTGCCATTGCTATCATCATCATTGTCATCATCATCATCATTGTCATCACATCACTCTGTGATATTT